>MINK01174050.1:0-12239 GCA_001735545.1 Phormia regina | reverse complement strand
ATTTCAAATTGTACTAAAATTCAAATTTTTGATAGCTACTTATTTTTATTTAAAGTGTAAAATTCAAAGTAAATTGTGTTCAATTAAAATAATTTCATTCAGATTAAATAATATTATAATTATACTTAAAATCAATCTACAGTAGTTTTCGTTTATAGTCATCACTATCTATCGATCAATTTCATATAAAAAGATTACTTTATAGTCCATTTTTGATATAAGCACTTTTCACATATATGCCATCTATTCGTGTTTATTAAAGATCATGTTATATGAAAAAACTTCACGATATTGTCATACACGAAATTTTTTTTTTTCTAAAAAATTAGTTTTCAAAGTCGCAAACCACTTTTACGACAAAAAATGAATATATAAGATTTTCTTTACAAGCACATTGTGGCATATACACTAATTTTTTTTATAATCACTTTAGCGATACAGTCATAAATTTGTGTGCAATTAAGGGTTGTGACTATAAGCGAAAAGTACTGTATTTTACTTTTTACTTTTAATAAAACATTTTTTAGCTGATTTATTTCAAATTGGTATTTTTTGGTACATTTTTAATTCAATTGATTTACTGGATATAGGACATAGTTTTTAATAATATATATGTATGTATATTTAAGATTTGACAACTTTATAAATTAAAACTACAGCTCAAATGTTTCTTCGATTCACCAAAAATTACGTGTCTAATTTGTAGGAAACTGGAAGCCCCATTATTTAACATTATTTCTTCTGAATATCTGTTGTAACTATGTTTAAATAAATTTTTTTAAACAAGAACAATGATTTCTATAGAACTATTTTTTGTATTTTTTATTCATATTTATTATTTTTTTTTCTTATGAGTACTATATTTTTTTAAAAACTTTGGGGGTTATTTTATAACTAAATTCGAAAGGAAAGTTATTCGAATTTGTATACTTTATTTTAAAAATTGAAAAAAAAAAATTGTATAGAATAAGTTTAAATGTAATAGTTTCATTTTATTTTAAAATGTTTATTATTTAAATTTAAAATATTTATTATTTCTATTTATATAATTTTTTAAAATATAATGTCTTTGCTAACATGAAACCATTAAATGGACTAGCTATAGACACAGTATAGGCACCCATATTAGGAAATGCCAAAAAATCGTCACAATTCATGTCAGGCAGTTGCATATTTTCCATAATCTATATGAAGTTAAAGTTAATCGAAAATTTATAACAGATTTTTATAAAAATTTAAAATTACATACCTTATCTAAAGCATCACAAGTAGGGCCCCAAATTAAAGTGTTAAACGTGGGCAAATTATAGTCCTAAATAAATTTAAAAAAAAATTTAGTTAATATATGTACATACTGTATCGAATTACTTTTGAACACACAACTTACTAAAAAATGTTTCACTGTAATATGTTTATTGTTATATACCAGGCAACTGAATGAACCATAGACACCATCATTTATATAGTACATCTTAGTAAGTAATTTTCCATTAGGTAATCTGGCCTCACGTTTAGCATGAATTTTACAGATCAGCGTATAAGCAGATGTTACAAAAAATCTTCCGGGCTCTGCTATAACATTAACACTATTGTTAAGAAAATTAGAACTAATTGAATCATTAATAATTTCAGCAATCTAAAACAGAAATTATCAATAAAAACATTTAATATTATTAAAAAACTTATAAAACTATTAACATACCTTAGAAAATTTCATATCATCATTGCCCGGAAAACCACCACCTATATCAAGTAAATCCATTTTATAACCCAATAAAGCACCGAAATGATGCAGATTTTTGGCAGTTGTTATAGCACGATCATAGGCGAATAAATCATTACAACATGAGCCAACATGGAAACTAGTGCCAACGACCTAATAGGAAAGGAAATTATTAAATGCGATCCATTTACAGTTATGTTTCATACTTACATTTAAATTTAATCTTTTCGCTAATAACATAAGAGCTGGAGCTTCATTTTCAGCATCACAACCAAATTTCTCACCTAAAACACGCAGAGCGTCTTTGGCATCACAACGAAAACGAATGAGCAGTCTAAATAATGTTGGAATTATGTTTGGATTTTAATTAATGTAAAATATTAAATAAAAATTGTCTCTTTTGTTATTTAATTTATATAAATCAGGAGTTATTAAAAAAAACCTATACGAGATGTAAAATTAGATTCTTGTTTAGTATGATTCCACCTATTTTGTTTAAAGCCAAAACTTTACTAATTAATATACATACATACAATTAATATACATACATACATTCTTTGATTGCTGTTTAAAATACTTTCCACTTTATTAATATTTTTGTGATAAACGAAATTTGGGGAGATTTTTTCATTTAATCTATTAATTAATTTACTTACTTTGATTCCGGATAATTTTTATGTATTTTATAGATTTCAAATTCTGTATCCACTGTACTAATTTTAACCTTATTCTTTTTGGCGTATTCTAAATGTGAAATAGGTTTACAAGGATTAGCAAAAACAATACGTTCTGGATCCACTCCCAATTCCAAAACTTGTTTAATTTCATTTTTAGAAGCACAATCAAAATTAGTACCTAAATCGGCCAATGTTTTTACAATGAAATTATCGTCATTGCATTTGACAGCTGAAAAAATGCATAAAAATTGAGGAGCTTTTCCCTTATCCCTTTCTAATTCTTGTAACACTTACCATAATATGGTTTAATGTGTGGCATAAATTTATTCCAAGTTTCAAATTTTTCTTTAAGTTTTTCTAAATCGCACACAAACAAAGGTTCATCGATAGATTTTAAATTCTGAGTGTCAATTACTTCTTTAAGATTTATATATCTATTGTAATAAATCATTTTATATTCTTTAGACATTTCTTGATTTTTGATATTTTGTTCCTTTTTTAAAAAAATATTGCGAACGATTGAACGTTGTTGAAATACAATTTGCAGTAAAACACAAATACCTTATTGTAAAATCATTGTAAATTATTAAATTTGAGATTAATTTATATTATAAGAATTTCTGAAAGATTAAAGTTTATCAATTGGTATTGTGATTTATTTTACTAAAATATCAATCTCAATTCCTGGTCATTTACGACACACTTATAAAATTTTTTTCAAAAATGTACAAATGATAAATAATAAACTTTTTTTTTATACAGCAGGGTTGCATGGTTCAAAAGATTATTATTTGGTATTTTGTTAAAGTTAGAGAAAAGTACCAAATAAAGATCATTAAATCGACTTTCGAATAAGGGACTTTTTGGTTTAAAAATATTCAATAAATGGCCAAAAGTCGAAAAGCCGAACAAATTCTAAAATAGTCGAAAAATCGTTCTTATAGAAAATGAAATTTTTTATATATAATCTGCACTTTTAGTGGATAGATTGTATGTTAATTAATGAATATATTTGATTGTGTTAATTTAAAGTTTAAAAGATGTTCCATCTATAAAACTCTAGTACATAATACATATGTATCACACAGGGACGGAAAATAACTGTTATTTTTGAGTTTTTAGACATAAGCAGTAGCAGCCAAATGTCGGAAAACTGATTCAAATACATCATTGTGATCTGTATGGAGTCTACTTTCATTTATTGATATGCTTTTTTAAATTTTCATTTTAAAATGAAATTTTAAATGAATTATTTTTTGAATTTTATTTTTTTGAGAAAAAATAACTTTTATATTTGATTTTTTTCCAGCAGAAATACCATTAATTTTTTTTCGATCATAAATAACAGTTATACTATGATTTTTATTTCTTGAGCAGAAAGTCATTTTTTGAAAATTGAAATTTGATCATTTTTTGTTTATAATGGTGTACAGTTCTTGTTTTTTTTGAATTTTGAATTTCTATTTTTTTGCATTTATTTCATTTCGGAGTAAATTTTTTTGCTTTTGGTCTTTGTATAAATAAAAATCCAAAAATTGCTCGAAAATATAAATATAAAAAATAACTATTATTATTTGAATTTTATGATAAAACGGTTACAGTCCCTGGTTTTACATAATTCTCAATCAAAAATTATTGAGAATTAGTTTTGTAAGGATTCATCATGAATATAAATGATGTTAAACCCAGCACTGAACTATAGCGACTTACTTCAAAACCAGATAAAACCAAAGTGCATGAACATTCAACATTATTAGTTCCACGTATTTCTTACGAAGCGTTTAAAACAATAAATAAATAAATAAATAAATAAATAAATAAAAAACTATTCAATTTAAATTTCCAGTATAAAACATTATTCAGTCCATAAAATTAAATCCATTTACAAAATTGTCAACTTAAATTCAAAAGCCCGTAAAAACTCTAAAATACATCGTGTTTCTTAGAAAGAGTTTACATTTCATCAACATGACAAATGATTTATATATTTTTTTTTTTTTTTAGGACAATTAAATTTAAATATCCTGTTTTCGATATAAAATTACAACAACCATTTATAATTTACATATAATTTCGTCATGAAATCCTGTAAAAGTAAAAAATGAAACACAAACCACAATTGAATTCGAAAACAATTAATTGTAACATTTAATACTAAAATGTTTTGAAAACAAATGCTTGAGAAAAAAGAAAAAACAAATCTTATTTAATTTAAAATTGAAAATCCAAAAACTATGTTTTACAACAAGCGAAAAATAAAACACAATAAAAAATGTATTTTTTTATTGTTTTGTTAAATTGTCACACATTGGTCACATCACTCATCCGCTGCCATTGTTGTTTTGTGGTAAAAAAAAACTATTGTATTGTGATTGTGTTTTTTTTTTTCTAATTGTAAAAAAAAGAAAAAAACATTAAAACGGAAACCATAAAATTTTTAACATCAGAATGCTGAATGTACATTTTAAGTGTGTTTAATTTCAAAGGACATTTTTGAAAATGTACAAAAATTTGAAATTAATAAAGTCCTGCGTAAAAAATCCAAAAGTCATATAAAAGTGATCACTCAATAAAATTTTGACATATTCGAGTATTGAATTCACTTTTAATAAAGCAGTTGCAATTGCTTTATTATTATTAATAAAAAAAAGAAACTCTTTCATAGAAAGAGTTATCTTGTCATGCTCATGGTCAATATGTATAAAAAAATATAATGACAAATCAATTTAGAAAGAGCAATTGATCATCGTCTAATAAAAAATTGATGGATTAAATTTTGTTTTTCTTAAAATTTCATTTCAAAAGAATCAGCACAAAACTGCAAAAACGATAATTGTAAAAAAGGTAAAAACGAATTTTTAATTGCTTGATGATACTGAAATGACTTGTCAGTCACTAAGAACGCCTGAACACACTTCAGCCAAAATATAAAACAAATACCCACAAATAATGCATATATTTGTGCATTTGTGACTGACAATGATAGTTGTCACACGCCTCATTGACGTTCTAGATAGTAAATCGTCAATCGTTTTTAACATACAAACATACCACAATGAAATTTAACACCCCGCTTTCAATACAACAAATTCAATTCGTATGATGTGAATACAAAAACAACAATAGTCATCAACCTTGATATTGGCGATGATGTTAATAATGATTACTTTGTACTATGCCCTCTTGTCTCTAACACTTTTAGGGGTTGCTAATAAAATTACAATTTCACACACTTTGCCACTTTGTTGAAGAGAAATTGTCACACTTGTTTTAAAACAAAAATTTACATTTTATTAAATTAATTTCCCAAAGCGAATAAAAATGTTTTTAATTTAATGTTGATTGTGTAAAATTTCCCGATATTAAATTATATATTCATACATGCATAATGTATAAATTTAATACTTATCGACACATTAAAATTATTTACAATCGCAAATATTATGTATCGTAAATTAAAATTTTGCCACAATATCATCCTCATCATCATCATCACCGTCGTTCTTTCCTTTCTGCCCAGTACGTTTGCCTTTCTTTATTACTATTTCGTGTCATATTGTATGGAAAGTATTTAATGTAACGGCGTGATCATTATATTACAAAAGATTGGCCATACGAACATTTTAATGGACATTTGACCTTTTTGAGAGACTAATTTTAATTTTTAATTAGTGGATTGTTTTTATCGTTTGTATTCTTTTTGTCCGTTTTTGTTTAAAGTCACGTTTAAACTTTTACATTTGTTGAAAAAATAATTTAAAATCTTCCAATAAAAATGCCAGAAAAAAATCACACATGTTGGGATAATTTTATTGTCATTTAAAATTATTGTATTTAAGTGAATAAGAAAATCACCTTATTAACAACCACACTCTCGTAAAAATGTTATTTTCTTCTTCTTATGTTCGTAAGTGGAACAATTGATCACCATTATCTATGGTAATGGAAATTGCTACGAAATATACAAAAGTAATTATAAAAACTTCCAGAACGTTAGTTTGGTATCGATCTAAGCAACAGTAAAATATATCAACTTTTTTAAAGTTAATCCCACATATTGTTTATGTTTTTTTTTTATTATAATGGTATTTTAACATAAGTTAATTTTCTATATACTTGACATATATTTTAACTTTTTTAATCCATCCAATAATATTAATGAAGATTTTTTGTAATCTTATAAATAAAAGCTAGTTGTACCAATTTTTTAACCTTTAATAAAAATATTATGTAACTTTAAATTTGATTAAAATATGACATATGTACCGATTATAATAAATTTTAGTAATAACTTTTAAGCTTTATAAATATTTAGTAATAACTGTTTAAGCTTCATAAATTCAACGGATTTTTTCCTTCAGAATGGATTATGATAATATAGTTTTTATGATATATATTTAGATTCTAATTCTAAATGCTTAAAAAATTTTCAAATAGAATAGAAAATTCTCATTAATTATCAATTTTTACACTTCTACGAAAAACATTACTTCGAAAATCAAATAAAAACTTGTAGATAGCCCCCCTTTTTACCTTAAAAAAATATTTTTTGTAGATAGCCCAAAAACAAAAAGTGAGAAAACGTAGTGTTTGACCACAAAATTAATACCATTTATAAATAACTTTTTTTTATATTATATTAGAGTTCACAGAAATATATTGCTTATAGTGTCATCCATTTCTTATGAACTCGTGAACCTTTTCTGATTACTCTTCCATTATAGATTTGATAGTTGTTTCAGTAATATTTTTGGAATAATACTTTGCGAAATATCTGCCAGCACATAAATTTCGTCATCCGTTATACTACATAGGTATGATTATATGAAATTTGATTTCCGTGTCCTATTCTAGGCATCTAATTGTTTTTGTAGCATCCCAGTCTGTAATTTTTGGAACGTTGTATGTTTTCAACTCTGCATTAGCTTTAACATTTCGAACCAAATAGTCAGAATACCTTTTTTAATTTTTAATTATTTATAGCACGTATATCTCTTTCGTAACTTGATATTTTTATACAAAATTTTGCCATCACACAAAGTAAAAACCTTTATTTTAATGATTTCAATCGGTGGTACCGGAATTGAAAATCATTTTTTTTTTTCATGTTCAGCTCATTAACTTTAATCATTTGAGAGATCTTCTTACAATTTTTTCAAACGGAACACATTACAATATATTAAGGCAACTCATTCAAAAAATTTAATGAGTTGCCTTAATGATGTTCCTTAATAATGTTACTCAAAGTAATTCAGTTCTTCTGCTGACAGATCGTGAACTGAACCATTTTTAAAAGAATTTTTTTTCAGCGTTTTCTTCATTGTTTTTGTCATTGTTATCTTACAAAGCATCATATAGAGTACTTATGTGAAACAATTTAAAAGTTATTTAGAAGGCGCGTTCATTGGTATAAATGCATAAAACACATCAAATTATTTTTGATTAGAAT
Organism: Phormia regina; assembly: GCA_001735545.1. NCBI lineage: Eukaryota > Metazoa > Arthropoda > Insecta > Diptera > Calliphoridae > Phormia > Phormia regina. The sequence continues at coordinate 4,390 of MINK01174050.1, read as the reverse complement.
TCAAATATTTGCATTTTTACTGGTTTCTATATATTTGATTTTTATTTCATAATTCTTACAATTTCGCGGTTTATCAAAAAGTTAATCTTATTTAAAATTTTATAGAAACATTAAATGAGAATGAATTCGTTCGACATTAAATGTGAATGAATTCCTTCGACGAATATTCTTTCTCTTTTTTATAACTTATTAATTTTATTTTTGGATGATAGACCCCATCTTGAAGAAGAAACATTTGTATAACTCAAGAACGGTTTGTGAAATTTAAATAAATTAAACATTAATAGAATAGCAATTCAAATACTTACTTGTCTTATTTTATTCGTAGCATTGTCAGCTTTAAGACAAATATGATAAACTGAAACATTGTTAACGTTTTCATTTATAAAAACATATTTCAGTAAAAAAAAACATAAATTTAGCATAAACTTTTTGTCTGTTATTTTGAATATAGTGTCAAAATAACTTCGAAACTATTAAGCAGATAAAAAATAAAATTAGAGTAGCTTAAAGATATTTTAAGTCCGTAAAAAATGAAACGGATTAGCAGCAACCGGTATCAGAATAAGTATTATTTCGTATTATTTAAAATACACACATAAAAATTTAAGGTTAGATGTAAACATCTGACAACATTGCATATACAACATGAAACATATAAAATGAATCATTCCATCCTAAAAGTTTATTGACTTTTATTCATAAATAAGATTGCGCATGGCATTACATATAACAAATTCTGTATTAAATTTCATTTAATATTCAAAAATACCAAGAAATTACTAAGCTATTTCAATTCAGGTTATATTTTACAAATATTTAATGGAATCTAATTTTAATTTCCTGTTCCTAAAAGCATGATAAATATGCACAATTCAAATGTCATGAATGTATGACATACAATTACCACTCCTTGACAACTACATACATATATTATTGAGATACCAACAATAAAACTATAAATATTACACAATAACCAAAAAAGCAAATACACTGAATAAATTTAATGACCTATGACACTACAATGATGATATGAATACGAACTAGTTATATACGAAGAACAAAGGAACAAAAAAGTAAACATTAACATACATACATACAATTAACAGTAATGTTTTGAATGAAATTTCCCGCTATAGGATACAATGTCAAATACATACAAACAAAAACAAAATTTTGACATACACTCTCTCTTATGCCAATACTACACTATCAAATGTTTATTCCAAATATTTCCTGCGCTTGTGCTAGCTGCATTAATGGCAAAAATAAACAACAGCAACAACATTTCTTTAAATTTTCAACATACAAAAATTGAGTATAACTTATCGTTAAAATAAAGATACAAAACGAATAAGTACGAATTATTTGCACGTGTATTATTAAGCCAAAAAAAAATAAAGTGTGATTTTGTTCAAAAATCGAAATGAACTTAAGAGACTTATAAAACAATATGAATACGACAGAATATACGAGTTCTTATTTCATTTGTAAGAGGGAGTGATAATACGAGTTTTGCCGTTAATCATACGTTTTTGTATTAAGAAAACACGGGAAAATTGTTTCAAAAGCTATAATCAAGCTAACGAAAAACAACAATTTTTGTTTCTATTTCTCAATTTTCTAGTTCTGTTGAGCCTTAGTAGCCAAGAATAAACAGAGTTTTAAAATAATAATATTTATAAAATATTTATGTTATCATTTTTATCATATAATAATAAAAGAAAATATACAATGCAGGTCAAAGCATTTTAAATTAAAGACTTCTAAATATAAACTGAAAATGTTGTAGATAAAAATGTGCGCATAATTCTAATGTAAAAAAAAAAACAATTAGACTTTTGTAATATTTCAAAATTTTAGTGAAAAATCATATTTTTGACGAAAAATTGAAAAAATTTTTTGAAATTTTAATATTATTAACAAAACGAGAATTTTTAATAAATTATCAAAAATTTATTAAAAAATTATATTTTTGGTATAATAATTATTATTACTCTTTTTCAGAAATTTGTAAAATTTATGAAATGTTAATTATAAACCACTAAGCATTAAAAAGTGAGGCTGTTTATTTTCACCATCACACAAAAAAAATTATTAACCGATATTTTTCAATTAATACAGTTATTGAATTACAAAGTCCAAAGTAAACCACTGATGATAGAGCAAGATCAAAAATTATAAACGCGCGAACAAAAATTTTGGAAGAATGGTAAAAATTTAAGTAGTTTTTTTTATCAGATTTTCTATATTCTTGTACTTTGAACAACAATCCTGGTTAGCGAAAGAAACCTATTTTGTTAAGATTTTGCACTATATTAGTTTCAAGTTTAGTGAGTTTAGATCTGTAATCAATTTGTTCAACATATCATTACCACAAAACTTATTAAGTATTTAAGTCAGTTTCAACCAGGTTAAACATTTTTGATAATTGCCCATATGATTAATTTTTACAATTCAACAAAGTGTTTCAAAGAAATATTTTTTTACAAGATTAACTGTTCCAAATTATATTCCATATATCATGCACTCTATGCTCTTTCTTAACATCTCAAGTCAAATTTTAAAAACCTCTCATAAGTTATAAAAAAAATATATTCAAATGTCAAAATATTCACTAAAATTATAAAATATACAATAAAAATAACAAAATATCACAATATGGAAAATATGCTGATAAGGCTTAAATATGCAAATATATGCACTTACAAATTGATGCCAAATGTTCACTTGGCATCAATATTCTCAATTAATGCTTACTGCATTATGATTACCATTTCTTAAATTATACAAATTTCTGAAAATAATAATATTAGTAATAATAATATTATTTTACTAAAAATATAATTTTTAAGTAAAATGTTGACGGATAAAAAAACATGCAATCGTATAATTGTGGTTTCCTGACAATAATAAATGTATACAAATTATTATATTAAAATTTGTTAATATAAAAAAACAATATTTTTTAAGTAAATTTTTTCAACGGACTAGAGCTCAAAAAGGCAACATTTCAGATATAAAGAAAATAGAAATCATACAGATAAATATGTTAAACAAAATAAATCCAAGGATTTTCATTCTTGGATATCATCTCAGTTCCCATTGTTTTTACGGTGAACGGATTTCAAAATAATAAAGTCTATGGTTAATCTGTGAATTTTTAAAATTCATAAAAAAAATAACTACGTTTGATTTATATTTTGTTTTTAATAAAAATTCAAGAAGTTATTCCTTTACATATGTCACCGTAAACCAACAAAAAAACAAAAAATATACCATGAAATGGGTGTTAAGTTGTCAAATGTTTTATGTTACTCAGTTTCAACAACCACATACACAACCACATCCATTGGTACACGAACACACTGTAAGAGAGGGGTTCCAAACGAACATTTTAGCCTGTTGTAGCTATAGTAGGCTACTACCAGTAACTGGTGATGCATTCATTTTTAGTTTATTGTGTGTGTTAAACTAAATTGTATATCAGCTTACAACAAATTATTTTATTTTTGTTATTTGAATAATTTTATAAATAAAAAATAAGTAAACAAAAGCAACATATAAAAAAAAAAAAAAAAACTAATATAAAAATATTAAGCTGTAATGGCTTTAAGAATATTACACGATTTAACAATTTGACAACCACCACGAAATGTCTCATTTATTGAAACGTACAAAAAAATCTTGTATCAAGGTAAGCACATTTTTTTTTTTTCTTGTTAAAATATTCCCACTTGGCAGACCTTAAGGGTCAATTATTCTGTTTGATAAAATGTTTAGTGTTAAATTTATTATAAAGAAAATAAATCAATAATATTGATTAAAAAACATTTTTATATAAATATAAAAAAGGATTATCCTTGTAACGCATAAATGAAACAAAGCCACAAAGCAAAACGACAACAACAAAAACGAGCATAGAAAGAAAAAAAAAACAAAATATTTATGACCACAACAATGTTGTTGATTGTAGTTTCAATAGATCCTACTTTACAATTTTTCACAGTGATTTGTTGGTAATAATAACAAAAGGGGTGGCTATTTTTACTTGACTATAGTTATTCAATGGAATAATTTTAAAATGAATGAATTTTTGATTTTAGAAATTTCACTATATATTTTATTGCGGAAAAAAAATATTATTTTTTATTTATGTATAAATGAAAGTTTTCCTTGAATTGTTACGCCCTTTTGTAAACTTTGCCAAAACAAATACATACACGTGCGTTATTCAACTTCCGGAAAATTGTATGGGAAGAATTTATATTTTCTATATAAAAATGAATTAATAATATTAATATGATCAATATAGTATGTTTATTTAATTCACAAACGTTAATCATTTTTTTTATTAAAAGTGATTTCGAAGATTAATTTTTAGACTTTT
>MINK01174049.1:2194-33957 GCA_001735545.1 Phormia regina | reverse complement strand
TAATAAACTAACAAACTACTGGACTAAAAATATTGGTTTAATGGTTGTGGAATTAAACAGAATTGTAAAATTAATTGAATGGTTTTAGAATTAACGTTTTAATTGTAGAAAAAACTAAATGTTTGGAATTTTTCATATATATGATTTCATACAAAAATGTTGAAATATATATTATGATTCAGTGAACCATATTAAAATGTTGATTGTGTGTAATTTGCTATCAGGAACATGATATTATTCAAATCAAACAGAAATGGCTGTACAATCACTGTATAGTTGTGGTGATCATGGTGTGACCAAGTTTTTTTCCTGCATGTATATTTATATGATTCTTGCAGAAATTATTTGGAATCTTGTAGGAAGTCTGGCAAATATTTACAAAAATTTTAGTGGCAATAATAAACCCGCCAAATTTAAAAAAAGTATAAAAACGACTCTAAAAATGAGATAAAAACGTATTTCAACCCACATATCTCTTAAAACAAAAAAAGTTAAGAACACACGTTGGCCTATTTTTGGTAGAGATTTATAAGGACTATCTATATATAAAATTTCTTGCCTGTCATAACATAAACATATTTTTGGCGATTTTTCAAAAAGAAAAAACACTAGTTGTCTAACTTTGGAGTTCCACCCACTTTTACCCTGATTCGATAGGGGACTGTACTCCTCCAAGTCGACTTAAAAACACCTCAGCACTGACCTAGTGAAATTTTATTAAGATATCTTTAAAGGTTAAAAATTTTCAGAATAATTTCCTTAAAAATCGTTTTGAAACCACTTTAAGGCATTTTAACTAACAAAAAAGTACTTATCAGATTCTCCTCGTATCTAATACTATTTATAAATTTTAACAAGCTTTCAGTTGGTTTACATTTGTTCTTCGTATTCTATAAATTGTAGTTCAAATGCATGTTGAATTTTGTATTGTCTTTCATTATATGTAGGTGTATGAGAAAAACTTTTCTAAATACATATATACATATGTATGTATGTGTTAATATGTAATTCTATTTGTTTGTATGCGTATGTGCATTTTGTTTTTTTTTTTTAGTTTTTATGTGTGAATTCCCTCATAATTATGTTGTCAGTATAGAAATTTTTCTATGTAATTCTTTGTACGTTCTTTCGTTTATTTACTTTTTTTGTTCTCTTCTTTTATTATTATGTATTTCTATTTGTCTATTTTTGCACTTCTATTACATTTCAAAACTGACATATTTTTTTATTGCTGTTGATATTAGTTTTACTTGTTATTTCTGACTGTTTGATTAACAGTAGTATGCGTGTGTGTGTGTGAATGTTTATTCATATTTTAAAATGAAGGGTTGCCTAAGTTTGGATAATTAAATTTTTGGCAAGTAGGGAAAAACTTAATAGCGCTTAGATGAAAACATGAAAACAAGGAATTCACTTTTTCTAAATTCTAAACATTGATGCCAACGCTCGGTTATTTTTGAAAAATCACCAAAAATTCTTTTATGATATTACAGAAAATAAATTTTATATATAGATAGTTTTTGTAGATCTCTATAAAAATATGGTAACATGTGTAGGTTATATCTTTTACTTAAAGAGATATTCAGATCGAAATTAATTTTAACCTCATTTTAGTCTCGTTTCTTATTTGCTTTTTTTAGCCGGCTTAATATTAGCCAAATTTTTTTTTTTGAAATATGACCAGATTCCTCACAAAATTGCTGATAAAATCATATAAATATATGAATCCGTTAAAAAGTTACATTAATCTGAATATTGATTTAAAAAAAGTTTAAATTTGTTAGATTTAAAAAAAAAAAAAAAGTTTAAATTTGTTGGGTTTTTTCCTAAACTGATAGAAATATTTATTCACTAATAAAATTTGCTTTTCTTCTGGGATTTATAATTTTTTTTTTAAATTTTCGAAATATATCTTAATGCAAATGCATGTAATGTGAATTCGTAGGAGCCTGGGGTCTCCCCTTAAGCCTTATCTAAATTTGATCAATTTTTAAACACTTTTTTTAATGTTTTTAATAAATTCTAAAATTGCAAAGCTGGAATCTGCATAAAATTAACTCAAATAAGATCCCTTATATGTGAGTTCAACAATAGTAAAGTTTTTTTTTAAACGGATGCCACTTGTAACGGTCGAATCAGGGTTGCAATGAAAAAAGTCAATTTTTAAAAGACATTTTTCCGAGATTGAGATTTCGGGTATTTTGTTACAAAAAGTGGAGATTTTTCTAATCTTTCAATTTTACCATAAGTCTAGCTAAATTATGTCAAAATTTCTATAGAATATGTTGGTTCGTTTTAATTATTTAAATATTACAATTTAAGTATTAAAATTATTTTTTCAAAAAATCACTCAGTTTTCATTTTTTCGCATACTAGTGTGAATAATTTTTATCAAATTTAATTTATTTTTATTTATTATAAATCTCCATATTCTTTCGAGTTCAGAGATACCAAATATCTGTATCAAGTGTAATCTAAATGACCCCCCTCTCCTTTCAAAAATTGAAGCTACGTTTAAATACAGCTTGCAAAAAGTAATATTGGACCACTTTAACTACTCTTGTTTTATGCCTAATTTCAAGAGCCCGTTTATAACATTTAAATTTCCTGACAATTCCGTTAGTGCCCTACCTGTAGCAAGATCTAAATGATTCCCCCTTTCAAAATTTAAGGTACGTTTAAATATAGCTCGCAAAAAGTACTTTTTGACCACCTTGCAATTCGAGTTTTATCATGAATTTCAAGGGTCCGGTTATAACATTTAAATTTCCGGACAATTCCGTTAGTTCCCTATGTTTTTTTTAAATAAAGAGGGATGGTCCACATGAGTCGAGCAAATTCTGCCTCTACACAATAGTTAATTTATTAAAAGCAAACCGAAGAAGTGTATTGAATTAAAAAAATACTTTAGACATTGTGAGAGATTAGCATTTCCTGGAACCTTGTTAGAAATTATGACGTAAACACCATGTTCGTCCATCGGTATGTCAGTTGAGCTCGTCCATAACTGACATATATAATATATATAACAGACGATCTGTATACTTTCGAGAATTTTGCTATTGAAATTCAGCAAGATCGGTTTATAAATGGTGCAGATAGGTTAAAAAACGGTTTTTAATCTCGGTCTTTGCAGTTTCGGAAGCCTATATTTATGCTAGGGACTGTGTGTTTGCAAAGGAGTTTCGGAAATATTTTTCTGAATTTTCTTGATGAGAAAATGTAACACATCGGTTCAATTATAAGCGAGATATTGGGCAAAATTAATTTTTTATTTTTGTATACAGTTATTATATAGATCGGCTATCAATATTTTTGTAAAATTTTGGCTTTCTAAATTAACAAAATTCCGAGTTATAGGTAAAAAATTAAAAAATAAATCATAATAATGATATAAATACACACAAACATGTAAATTAAGCTTTCTAATGTAGATTTATAAATATGATAATATGACAGCATACTTTAAGGCGAAAATTTTATTTTTATATAAGATCGGTATGTAAGATGTGACAGAGGGAATATAGCGTCGATCTCGTTTTAAATTAAATTTTAGCTTCAAATTCCAATAATCTAACTTTCTGTTTTATTTTTTATCCTAAAATGCTCATCATTGAATAGTAAGTAAATTAATCGCTAAATAAAATTCTTTAAGAAGCATTAAATAATACGAATTCGATCATTGGTCATTAAAATGGTTTAACGTTTAATAGGGTATTCAAGTTATTATAGTAGGATAATTAAATAGAAAATTTCTTTATTATTCCTTATAATAAGCGTAATTTTGAATAAAGTCAAATACCAGCTTTATAATATTAGGTGCGTTAAGAACGATCTTCAATATCATTGACTTAGAAACACCAAAAATAATAAAAATTTTTAAATGACAGCATTAAAAAGGGTAGAATTAATGAGCTTTAAAAGCTATATTATTATCAAGCTATTTTCTAATTTTGGTCCTTCACTTCACCACGAATGGCAACCCCTTATACTTAAGAACTTTTTTCATCTCCATAGTTAGATTTAACATTTTTTTCCTCCTTTTAAAAAATATTTTCATTTGATGTTTATGTTTGTGAAAACAAATCAAATAAAGGTGTAGACAAACTTTTTTTTATTATAAATTCTTATTTATATTCGTATATCTCACACCCAAATGTTTCTGCTACAAAAAAGAACGAGAAAAAAAAAAGAAAAACTAAAACATAAATTAAAGTTTTTCGAAAAAAATCAAAAACTAATGAGTATGAGAAGGAGATTCATTAACTTGTTTATTTCTTCCTAATTAAGTGTTCAAAAGCACAAGAGCACAAAAAGTTCGAAAAAAAAACACACAAGAAGAAAAGATTAAACTGCATAAATATTACCGTATGTTTTATATTATATTTTTTTGCTTTATTATAAGAGATTTTTTTCCTTTGTTGTTGTTCTAGCTGTTTAACCCTTAGAAATCAAAGTTTTCATTAAGAATTATCGTTTTTTGTATTGTAGTTTTATATTTTAATTTAGTTTCTACACGCAATGCAGTTATAATAAACTTAACAATTTCTTGCCTCTTATAGCCGCCAGCCACCTTTTGTACTCACATACATACATGTCAAGTTTTTTCCGTTTTGGTAAATTTGTTTGATTTCATTTTGTTGTTGTTCTTGTTTTTTTCGTATATTTTTTTTTTAATAAATATTGCAGCAAAAATTAAGTTATTTTAAGCAACAACAATCATATTAGATTTATAACATGTAATTAAGGTTTATCCCTCTTTTTTGCTGGGGTGTTGTTATTTTGTTTATTTTGGGTGCTTCTTAAATACTCCTTGGATTTGGCTTAAGATTGATTTAAATGTCTGTGAAACATGGCAAATTTAATTCCAAAAGGTTTATTCTAAGTATGACTAAATAGTANATAAAANAAATNNATTAAAATTANATAAAATAAATAAATAAATAAATAAATAAATNAATAAATAAATAATGATATAAATAATAATATAAATAACGAGCTGATTGACCAGGCGCTGCGCGGGTTTTATTTAATATTAATTTTGTAAAAATTAATTTTAATTAAGGATGTTTCAACATGACATGGAATCCGTTTTGACATTGAATCACTGACTTCGAAATTCCTTAAAAATATAATAAACCATCATATGAAAGAAAAAGTACCACAATGTCCCCTGATGAATTTTCATTAACTTAGAACCATGTCTCTAAATTAAAAATTACAGAAAATTAAAAAAAGTACCATCAAAACAAAAAGGTACCATAAAATCTCCTCTGATGGGTTAAAATTTATTTAGGACTACATATCATTAATTTAATCTTTCGAGGTTCGTAATTATAAAAAATCAAAAATTACCATTAGAAGAACAAAAAAGTACCATAGAGACGGCTCTTGTGAATTGTTTCCCATATAGGACCATGTGTATTTAATTTCATATTTCTAGGTTAAATGTTACAGGAAATTCAAAAAGTACCGTTAGAAAAACAAAAAAGTACCACAAAGTCCCCTCTTTGATACCTATTTAGTGATAAGAAAGTCATGAATAGTGAAATTGTGTTTTATTGACACCTTTATTTAGCACAAAACATTAAGTGTCTAATAATACTTTGAAAGTAAAAATCTATTGTATTTGTGTTTTCTGGAAATTATCCAGTTTAGAAATGATGTTGACATAAATTTGAATTTAAAATAAAAAATTTATTGAATTATAACATCAAAAAACTACGGTTAATCGGTTTATTCGTTATTCGAAAATAGACAGTTTTCAATTATTCGAACAGTTAATCGACCAAGATTAATCGGATAACCGAATGGCGGTTAATCGATTGAATACCCTAGTTCAACATTTTCCTAATTTCATGTATAATGTAGTTGAAAATTAATTTTTAAGTCTCAATAAAATGTAATTTTCCGTCTTTATAAATTTATTGGAATGCAATTTTTTATATTTCGTTTGGTGAAAAAAGTACCAAAAAAGGGGGTAAACTTTTTTAACCCAACGAAATATTAAAAATTGCATTCCAATAAATTTCTAACTTTTAGTAGTATCCCATATTAAAAAAGTACCAAAAATATGTACGATTTTTACCCCTTAAACGTTTGAATTTCTAAAAAGTACCAAACTTGTATTTCTCATTTTTTGATAAGTTGTGAATACGACATACATTTTATTTGTATGTTGATTGGTTTCAAAGATATATATGGTGCCAAAAGAAAGTACCAAAATACACTTTTTACCCGTTTTCTCCGTAAAGCGGCCGATTTTCAAAAAAACACCAGACACCTGTTCAATTATTTTTTAAATTAATAACGACAACTGTTCAACTTTTTTTGTATCATTATTAGTTTGGGAGTTATAAGATTACCGATTTTTCTCCCTAAACATTCGAATTTTAAAAATCCCGTTTTAGTGCATCTATATAGAGGGAGACCTACCTACATACGTTCCAAACTTCGTCTCTCTAGCTACACCCGTTTGGGCTGTGAGATGATCAGTCAGTCAGTAATGTCACTCTTTTGATAAAGTAAGGCTCCCACAAGTAGTAAAGAATAAAATAAAGCTGGATCCTAAACCATATTAAAATGTTTATCAATGATTAGAAATACGAGCATATATACCGGCAGATATTTCATTTGGCCACAAACTCTGCTTTAGTACCACTAAACAAAGACAACCCAAATATAGAATAAAATTATTTAATCATAATAAGAAACTTGATTATAAAATTCCTTTCTTAATACTTTTTTCTCTTTTTATATTTTCAGACTCATAATGGCTTTCTCCTTACAGTGCTGTATAAAAATGGCGCTTTTGTAACATCAAAAATCTCTTAATCGATCAACAACGTTGCCAATTTTCATCAACAAATTTAATTGGCAGTAAACGGGAAATTTTGCAAACGTCATTAACTCATTTTGGTTCTTAATAAATCCCTAAGCATATGAATATTATTTATAAATAATCACAATTAAATGGCTGACTAAAAACACATATTGACATCACCAAAACGAAAAGTAAAACCAAAAGCAATCAGCTGGAACAAAAAGAAATTAACATAACAAAAATTTCGTCCATAGACCACAATTGCAACAGCTGCATTTCAATAATTTTGTTGTTGTTTTAATTTGTTTCGATCGGTATTATTAAAGAAATTAAAAAAAAACAATCGTACATTTTTTAAACGTGTGTGTTAAGTAAAGAGCGTTTTGTTTTGTATTAAAGAGAGACGACTGTGAAAATAAAATGCTAAATTTTTCACGTTTAAAAATGGCCACTCATCATCTACGTACAACATGTACAAATTGCAGTATGCAAGTCTTCCTTATATTGACACTATTCGTGATTGGAAATTTAAGTGCCTGGCAGGAGAATGTAAGACCAAAATTATATGTGGAATTAGGTAAGTTGGACAAATGTGTGTGTTTTGTATTTTTTTACGTATGAATATAAAATTATTAAAATTATTTTTGAAGTTTTCATGAGTTTTGGAATTTGTCATTTGGAAATATTAATTAAATAAAACAACAGTTAACGTTATTAATGAATACTTACATATTTTTTGATTAGTTTCTTCATCATTTAAATGTGTCAAAAGTGCTGATTAATTGAATTTATATTTTTGAATAAAAATGGGTACCAAACAAAATTAACAAAATTGTGAATCAATATTAATTAAAATCTTCAAGCTAGGTTGTGTCGTTTTTTTTAGCGAATAATCAACATTGTTTGACAAGAGAACCAAGCCGACAGGCTCAAAATCAGCGGCTAGCCGCCTCCGCCTAATTTTTCAAGCAGTGTTCGCCGCATGCCTGTATCGGCTTAAACGGCTCAAGGTAAACCGCCGATACAATAGACTAAGTCGAACATAAAAACTCTATTTTATATTTCACTTTCTTTATTTTCGGACTTTAGAACCGTTTTTGAGATTAGTTTCATTTTTCTGCTAAAATATATTCAAGAATACATATTATTCTGTGTAATGTCCGTTTAGAGCACACTTTATTTTTTTGAGAAAGCCGCCACCAACGACCAAAATATGCCCCGGAACTGGCGCCGACAATTTCGCCTCGGCTTGGAAAATAATATTTAAAATTGGGATCTTATGTATACTTCAGGTGTGAAGCTATGGGGAAACAAATATGTACTAATGACTACTTGAAAATTTCAATCTCAACCTTACAAGATCTTGGTTAAATCTTTTGTATTTATAGCCCAAGATTTTGAATCGATGTAGATTTAGATTTAGACGCCGATATCTTGATTGAGTCAAAAAATAAACAGACGGATGGTAGGACAGATATTAGTATTCAATAAAAAATCTTTGAATTCCAAAAAATTATATTTTTTTACTAATCGATCAGCATAAAAACTAAATGAAAGTATTAAAGAATTGATATCACCTTTCCCTGAATTAAGTGCCATTTTTGAACATTTTTATCTAAATGTATAGATAGAAAACACGTTTGCAATCGTAAATTTCCTTGTTTTTTCTGAGTTTGTGGCACCAGCTGAGTGGAATACGTATTTTCTGTAGAGCGACACACTTCATCTGCATTCGTGGTGTCTTATCCATTTCGGATAGAGAAAATGAATACAAATTATTTTTGTACTAATAAACAGGCAAATTAAACAAGATCATTAATTTTGATTTAATATCAACTTTCTCGGAATTAAGCATAATTTTCGATCCATTTTATTCTAACATATAAATGAGCGGACATTAAAAAAAAAAAAAAAATATCATCTAAAAACATTTTTTACCTCTAATAAATAAAATAATAGTAAATAAAAAGTAATCATTAAATTATTATATTAATTTTTTCATTAAATGATTATATTAACTTTTCCTGAATTATCACCATTTTTGTCTCCTTTTAACCCAATGTGCTATGTATCTATTTTCAGCAGATTATACAAAAGGGAAAGCTATTGAATATAAATAAGAATTTAGTTCAAATCATTTTATATGTGATTTATTAGACAAGTTTAGAGTGATATGATACTTTATATTAATAATAACAGACTAATAGTTCTATATATTATTCAAACCCTCAATCTCCAGATTTCATATCTATTGTTCTTGATAAATTCATAATCCTATACCAGTTCTATTCAAGGAGATACTTCAAATTGCAATTGAAATTATTTACACCCAGATAGTAATAATAAAATTTATCTGTTTATTGGTTCATGCACCAAGAGACAATCGAATCGAGTATCACTCTTAAATAAACGCTTTTGTCTCTAAATTATTATATTTATGTAGAAAATTTTTTATTAATTTTATTTTTATAATAATTTTGATAAATTTTCTTTTAAAAAAAATTTCAATAAACTAATTTTATAAAGAATATTATTTTTATTATATTTTCCAACAACGGAGCATATGATACCCGAAACCAAAGTATACAAAGTAGTCCGACTCTCTTTTAATAAAATTTCTCTCTCACATATACGGGTATTGTGTGAATTTTGAGAGAACCAACACAAAGAAAAATACATCGAAATTTTAGCACTAAGTTTTGAAATTATTAAGCTTTTCTTTTTAGGTATTGAAAATTCAAAAAAATTTAAATTGTAAACATTTTTATAGAACTCTGTGTGTATAAGAAAAATATAAAAGAACAAACACATTAATATTCTTGTAACTAACACATACTTAGAGTTAGGTACTTTTTTACTAACACACTCATAGAGTTATGTACTCCTGCCAAAGAGTCAGACTACTTGTATATACTTTGCCCGAAACCATTATGCTTGTGCTTCAAAATTCGGGGAGGAGCTTTTTTATTAGTCTTGGGTCTAATTGTTGACCGGATAAGAATACATAACATTAAGTCGATACTAAAATTTATTTAAATTTATACATTTTTGGGTGTTTGCTAAAAAAAAGCCCTTATATGAGGTAGCTGTGGATCAATCTTTGTAAAATTGTAACTATCATTTATATTTATATAAAACTTATTTATGTCTAACATTAACTTGATACTAACATTCTAATGAGATTTATGTTCGTTTAAGTGATTTCATGCAAAGAATTTTATATGAAAGCTATGGGCAATTATGGACCTATATTCTGAAATCCGCTACAAAGATTTATACTTATATTGAGCTTATATTAGACAAATTTCATTAAAATACTGCTATTTACGATTGGCAAATCCCTTTTCCAGAAGAATATTTATATGGAGGCTAAGTGAAATAATAAACCGATCATAGGCTTCGTTCTTGTCCTCCAAGAAATCAAATTGCTAAATTTAATAATTTTATATTCAGAATTGCTACCTGGGCGGTTATTGTGTAATTCCATTCGAATAGAAACTCTTTCGAAATTCAAAGTATTTTGAATACATTTTCGAAAGTTTTTCTTTTCGAATCGAAATACAAAATAGCCCCCCCTGTAGTTTGATTACAAAACTTTAATGGGCGTACAGACGGACGGATATCGTTTAATAGTTTCAGAAAGTGATTCTAAGCTAATTGGTATAAATTAAAGTGAGTTTTGATGTTTGTACTATGAGTAGTACAAACATCAAAACAAATTCATAATAATCTTTCCATCTTTAGTGGTGTAGACTATAAATATTACAGATTCGCTACTAAATTCGATATGACAGCTAATATTTATTTTATAAGGGATCTACTACTCTCTATTGGCCATTTAGTCCTCCAAATTTAATATGAAAATTACTCCTAAAACTTACTCTCCTAGATAAGCAAAAATTTATATTTTATTTGTTTGGGGTTATCTCTATCACTGGACCTATACGTGTTAATTTAATTTTTTTCAAATACGATTTAAGGTTTGTCCCCATAATAGTTCCTCAGATATAACGTCATTAATATTTGCTTTGTATTGGGAGTACCACTTCCCCTGCTCCTATAAAAAATAGAAAAATCATATGTAGTTTTGGTGTACAAAGAATGATGCTGCGAAAATTTTTAACAGATTCAGTTGTTTGAGAATTTTAACAAGTAGGTGGGCGTGGCATCCTACAAAAAAACAAACGAACATAACCAATAAAATTATGTGTCAAATTTTACTTTATTGGGTAACGTGTAAAATTTAAAAGAAATATACATTTTTTAAAAAGTAGGTCTTAAAAGTGTCAAAGGTTGTCATTGATTAGCCCCTTGGGACAGGTCACAGGACTAATTCAAAAGGACAGGTTCAATCTCGAATAATGTAATAAAAATTCGGTAATTGTTTACTATTTTATTAAATTTAACTTTATTTTATTATTTTTCTTTAATGCCGATGGTGGCACAACGAACCCATACTCATCTAACGTAAGGTGTTTTAAAGTATCCAACGTTAGCCACTGATTGTTGCTTCGCGCTAGTAACTAATTGTGCACTTAAAGGGAAAAAACTAACACAAAACATGTCACGGGATTGGTTCAAAGTGATAGGAATCGGTTCTAGTTCCAACACTTTGTATGAGATGGATCTATCACTTTAACTTGGCTTTGGTCTAGGAGGGAAAAATTCACCCTTTTTAACCAGTTCTGGGAAACGTCACAGAACTAACCCTTTAGTAATCTCTTTTAGGCTCACACCAAACATTCGGTTGAAATAAAAAATATACCATTGGAAAGGTATATTCTCATACATGTGTATTTTATTCGTAGATGTAGATTTTATTCGTACTTAATTATTCTATATCAATACGATAGGTGTAGCGGAACTCCCCAAATATAATCTTTTATAGATAAAAATTTTGTTTTTTTTTTTTTTAATTTGATTTATTTGTAATAAATCATATTTTATCAAAACTAAAACTGAAGTGGTCACTTTTAATGTTAATAGCTTAATTATTTAATCGGAATAAAATTATCTAATGATTGGAGCTTTGAAGTAAATGAAAAATAAGTCAAAATATAAATACTATTTCAAATTTATTTTAATATCCAAAAATATTTTCAATTTGCATCCCTAATGCGAAAACTCACATTCCTGCAGGAAATTAATAGCAATTGGTGCAATATTATCAGTCCCCCAGTACCAGTTGAGTACCAATTGACACTTAATAGACACCAAAGTTCCAGTTGAGAACCAGTTTAACCAGTGAGTTTTAATCAGCAATTAGCAACTCGCTCGCAATAACACTCTGTGGCTGAGTGATAATTGCGTAAGACTATAAAACATGAGATAAGTAAAAGTTATATTACATTTATTAATACTGAATATGCCCTTTCGGGTTAGATCTATGACCTGTCCCACAATTGGTAAAAAAGGATGAATTTCTCTTTTTTAGGTCAACGTCATGTTAAAGGAACAGGTTAGGCTCATACAAAGTGTTAGAACCAGAACCAGTCCCTCTCACTTTGGACCAATCCCTTGACATATTTTGTGTTAGTTCTTTTCCCTCTAGGGATGTTTTTTTTCAAGTATTACTGAATGCTTTTTATTCATACCATCATAACTATGACATACAAATTTTAAAGAGAAAAAATAAATTATCCGACAGTTTAAGAGAATTTCTTTTAATTTAATTTAGATTCTTTTCAAGTCTCTTAAAATCTTTTTAATTATCTCAGAAATCTATAAACTCCTTAAATGATCTACAAATATTTTCATTTTTTTTTTTTCTTTTTTTTAAAAAAAAAAAAAAAAAAAAAAAAATTATTACACAACAGGTGAATTTTTCCACAAGATAATGTCGTTAAAATTTGTGTATTCGTTGCTATTTTCTCCCAACCAATTAGAATGCATATTCTTAACATTTTATAAATTTTTTTCAGTTAACAGTCTTACATTGTTTTAGCTTGTTAAAGTTGTATTTTTATATAGTAAAACGGCTCACATACTGACTATTAGAGTAGAAGATATTTTTACTACTGAGTCAACTATAAATTGCAAACTATAAAAATGTTTGTTCTTTCATTTAACGTTATTCCTTATATTTTTTAAAATTTTTTTACAAAATATTTGTATGTATATATGTATGTATTTTTGTCTTTGTAAATGTTGTCATGGTTTTCTTATAAAAATATTTATTTATTTATTGTAAGGCAGTGTGTCGTTGTAGTTTCGCTATAATTGCACCATGATTATGACGCTGATGATAATGATGATTGTGACTATGACTACATAAAATAGCAAGTGTTGGTGGTGGTATGGCATGTCTTGGAAATATGCATTTTATACATATTCCTACATACATACGTACATATATATATATATGTAGTAAACAACAATCAGTCAGTTAGGCTGTCAAGTTATATTGTATATATGTAAACATGCAGGCAGGATATAACTGTTAATTACAGTATATATTTGTTGTTGTTACAATTTTTTGTTACCGCTGTTAACGTGTCATAGTAGGATTGCAATAGTTTTGCTGTAATGACAACGCACAGTGGGGCTAAAAGGAAAATAAATGGTAATAAGTCTGGAACTTTGAAACCACTGAACTGATTTAGATGAAACTTGAAACATCGATAGAGGGGGAGTTAGGCTTTCAGAATATTATTAAATGGAGTTTGTAGCTGCAACAAGGGCACCGCTACAGTGGGGCCAAAGTTGACTACTGCGAGAGTGAAAAATATACCGGGCCTTATAACTTTTAGTAACATTAACCGATTTGAAAAATTGTTACATTTTTGAATTCTTCTACGCAAGATAAGGAAAAAACATGCACATTGTGGTTTAAAACATATTTAACTTCAAAAAATAAATTTCTCATTTTTGGCCTTGACTTTTTTGCGATTTTGCCCTATAACTTTTAAAGTAAAATTTATAAATTTTTTTTTTAAAATAAACTGAAATTCTCTACAATTTTCTTAATTCTGGTAATAAAAATTTTTTTAGTTATCTCAATTCGCAAACAAGAAAAAAATCAAAAAAGGTTTCGAAAATTCCTATTTTCTTCCAAAAAAGTAACTTTTTATATTTAACTTTTTTTAAAAAGTTTTGTTCGAAAAGTTTAATATTTTTTGATATTTTCTGAAAGATGGCAACCCAAGAAAGGTTGTAAGTGAAATTTTGAAAGGTCTGAATGTTCACCCCACATCCAATAGTGGTAAAAAATTATAAATTTTTGGTGAGGGGTTGAACTTTTTGAGTCTGTAAAATAAATTTATTGTTAATTTTTGTACATCTGTGAATTATTCTTTTGGCCCCACCGTGCAATGATACTATGTATGTAATGCACTTGTATGAATGGAAATAATAGTAGAGATTCTCAAACTTTTTTTTAATTTCGGAACTGTTTTTTTAACTTTTAACCTCCGATTAGGAACTTCTTTCATTGTTTTTCTTTTTTATACAACTTAAATATTCTTTTGGATGTAAGCTTTCTTGGTCAGCGATATATATATCCAAATAATTTTTTTTGGGGAAATAATTATGTAAGTAGAGGTTCACACACATCAATTTTTCTTGCCGCAATTCTGACTTTTTAGACGAGATAGGTTAAGAGAATGTAAAAGTTTTGTATTCTCTTCTCCTCTATCTTCTATAAACTCAGAATTCTCTCTTCTATAAAGAAAAATTGCTGCGTGTGAACCGTTAGAGATATCTAAATAAAGTTTTTCATGGTCACAACTGAGGTGTTACCAAGTTGAATTGGAGGCGTACAGGATTACAGTGGATCGTGGAAGTAGGGGAAACATATCTAAAGTAGGTTATCTCGAGTATGTGATTTTTCTTAATTCTCGAAAAATTCATTTATAATTTGAATGAAAAAAAAAACTGGATGTGGAAAGTCCTTACAAAAAATATGCCTTCATGTGTGGTTATCTCTTTTAGTTTAAAAGATATTTAGGTCGATTATAATTTTATACTGGTTTTTGACCTGTTTTTTTTTTAAATCTTTAAACTTGGGGGGGAGGGGGTGGGGGATGAGTTTAATTTGAACCTTAA
This sequence comes from Phormia regina, assembly GCA_001735545.1. Taxonomy (NCBI): domain Eukaryota; kingdom Metazoa; phylum Arthropoda; class Insecta; order Diptera; family Calliphoridae; genus Phormia; species Phormia regina. Next base: position 19,091 of record MINK01174049.1, on the reverse strand, counting down.
AATTTTTTTTGAGAATAATCACTAGATTTTTCTAAAAATTCTAAATAATATTACTGCAAGAATTTTTTGAAATTAATCACAAAATTTGTGCCGAATTATTTTAAGAAATATTTGGTTTAAAGCTAATTATTCCCCCATTTCGGTTTGATTTTTTAAAGTTTTTTGAACTTGAAGACCTTAATTTGAACCCTAAAATCAATTAGAGAATAATTACTAAATTTTCTACAAAATTCTCAATAATACTACTGCAAGAATCATATGTATATATGTATCCACTAAAAAGTTATATTAATCTGAAGTTAAAACTTTTTAAAACATTTTTGGGTTATTTTTAAATAGGTTTGGGGGGTTTTCTTTCACTTCTGAAATATTTATTTTTATTGCGAATCACCAAATTTTTGGTAATGTTTTCAAATGAAATCTTAAAGCTAAATCCTATAAAACACAATCGGAGGCTTCCTGGGGAACGGTTTCCCCTCAAGCCCTAACCAAACTTTGTCAATTTTGGAAAAAAAAAAATTAATTTAATCGAGAAAAACTTATATTGGCAAAGTATCCTCATATGTTGCTTAAACTTGTGAAGAAAATCTAATCAGCCACGCCCTTTAGAACGCTAAGGTGACCGCTTTAATAAAAAAAGTCAATTATTGAAACAAGTTTTCCCCTGACAGGGATTGGGGGTACTATAGTAAAAAAAAATGGGAGTAATTTTGATACCCTGATTTTAGAACAAGTCTATATATATTGTGTGAAAATTTCATTAAAATATCTCTAGTTATTCAAATTTTATTTAGATCCATTTTAGTTCCCATGTTTTAAGTTTGAATTGTTCTGCTTCAACGAACTATAAAGTAGATCATAAAAATCGAAATGATCTTAAGAAGATCTAATAATTTTTAGATTTGATCTACATTAAAGAAATTAATAAGCTATTAGATCTAAACCCTTTGAGGAAGAGGGACTTAGAGGAACTAAGTATTTTAGTACTGATATTTTTCCCAATACCTTTTTAGAACAATATTCTGCTAGGAAATTGTGTTTTCAAGTAAAAATATTTATTTTTATAACCTCTATGTTGAGACTCTCTGTTTCACGAATTTTATGGGAGTGTAAAGAAAAATTCTTTGCCTTCAAAAAATGTTCATTAAAATATTTCCTCCTCTACTGCACTAAAAAGTTTTTGCAGTATTTTTTTACAATTTATAGTATAATTGTGATTTCATTAAGCATGGAAGTAGACACATAATCAGGCCCAGAAACAACTAAAATAAAATTGCCAGTGACGATGATGACAACAACAAAAACAACAACAACGGCAACACCATCAGCCAGCTACCAGTATTTGGGTAGAAGTCTTATGTAGTTTAAATGAGTTTTCAAGTGTTAAATGCAATGTAGCGACAAAAGAACAGACAGTCAGACAGACGGACAGACATACAGCAATGAAGACCACGTATGTTTAAAACATACATGCAACATACCTTCCAAATAAACTGTAAAGTATTTAAATGCCATTGCAATTGGAGAATTGTTGGAGAATCGAAATCTGTTTGCAACAGAACATAAAATAATGTTCAACATAATAAATAAATGACACGTGTAACAGAAAATAATAAAAAAAAAACAACGAGAGAAAAAAAATATTTGTTATATTTACGATAAGGTCATTTCCGATGACTTTAAAATGCTTAAAACATCTGGTGTGAGAGTTTTGCAAAGATTCTTTATAAAAAGGAAATTAATATAATTAATTTTGTATTAAATATAAAATGAATTCAGTTTTCTGAGAATGTTGTTGCACATTTATATATTATTTAAAATAATAAATGTTATCGTATATGTATTTATTTCTAGCACATTGTAGTGATAAATGTCAAAGAGAGGAGAGAGGGGGAGAGAGTAAAGGGTTGCTAGGTTATGGTAAATTGCAATTTAAATGGTGCCATAATACGAGGAAGTTNTATNTNTANANANANATATATATGAGAATTAAAAATTAACAACAAAAATTTCAATTAAATTTTTAATTAAAATTTTAAACATGATTTCAAATATTTTTGTAATTAATAAATTACTAAAGGTCAAAATATTCTAATAAATTAAATTTAACCTAAAAAATCGAATTTCATTAGAAATAGTTAATACTCAATTATTTTATTAAATTAAATTAAACATAAACTATCACTTATTTCTATTTGTTTTATTAATTTGATTAAAAAATTAATTGATATAATTAAAAATCATTTAATGCTTGTAAATTATTTTATTAAAAAAAAAAAAAATAATAATAATATTAATTATTTTACATTTTGATTACTAGAGTTATTGATACAATTAAAAAGTTTATAAAAATTGTTTTTTATCTTTGATAAATAATTTTATAGACCATTTAAATAGACCCTATTTTTTGTCACTGTTAAATAGAAAAATCAAAAAATCAAATTTTAATTATATATCATAAGAAAGCTTAGAATATTTAGAATTATAATTAATAGAAAAGAAATTTAAATTTGATTAATATTCTTTAGACCATGATGTCAAAAACGGAAAATTAAAATTCGAGACTGTTTTTTTGAAAAATAATATTAATTTTTAAATGGGCAAAGAATTTAAACGAACAAAGATATCGTATTGTAACTTTCACATAATATAGATAGACTTGTGCTAAAATAAAAGAATAAGAATTACCACCACTTTGTTACAACAAAATACCCAAAATCTCAATCCAACAAAAATGTCTTTCAAAAATTGACTTATTTCATTGAAATGGTCACCCTGTAGTTATAAAGGGCATTAGGGAGCAAATACTAAGAGCTTATTTCCCTTACATATAAAGGTATTTAATTGATTTAATGTTTTACTGATAGCATTTTTGCAATTTGAGAATTTAACCAAAACATTTACAAAAAAAAAAATCAAAATTGACCTAGTTTGGGTAGAGCTTATAGGCAGACCATTGCCCCGAGTTTTACCATATTTCGTTTCTAGCATTTGCATTAAGATTTCTTTTGAATATTTAAAAAAAATGTTAAAGTCTAGAACAGAAAACAACAAAACAACAATCCGACAAAAATGTCTATCAAAAATTGACTTATTTCATTGAAATGGTCACCCTGTAGTAATAAGGGGCGCCTGGTAGAAAATACTTTATGGGAGTTTAACTTACATTTGTTTAATTCAAATAATTTTATGCTGATGCCAGTTTTCTAATTTGAGAATTTAACCAAAACATTCACAAAAAAATTTTCAAAATTGACAAATTTTGGCAGACTTTTGATCCGAGTTCCTCCATATTTCATTTCTAGCATTTGCATTATGATTTCTTTTGAATATTTAAAAAAATAATAAAAAACAAATTTTCTTATAGAAAAAATATTGGCACCTTTTTGATACAAAAAAAAAAAAACAAATTTTTTCAAGTTCCAACTTTAGATTAATATAACTTTTTAATGGATTCATATATGGATATGATTCTTGAAGCAAAATTATTTAGAATTTTGTAAGGAATTTCACGAATATCTTTAAAAATAATTGGGGAAATATTAAACGCGCCAAGTAGAAAAAAAAATAATAAAAAACGAGGCTAAAAATAAGTTAAAAACTTAACTAAAAGTGATAATTTACACATGTAAGCGTATTTTTTGTAGAAATTTATGAGGATTATTTATATATAAAATTTCTTTTCTGAAATATATAAATGAATTTTTGGCGATTTTTCCAAATAAAAAAAAAATACAGTACTGAGATGACCAATTTTGGAGGACCACCCACTAGCTCCCTGACTCTATAGGGTCCTGTACTCTTCTAAATCAACATGAAAACACCTCAACTTTGATTATGTGAAATTTTATTGAAATGATGGATATCATTTCAAAAGTTACAAAATTATTTCCAAAAAATAGCGTTTGGGGAACACTGTGATGCAATAATAAGTTAATTGAGTTGATAAATTATTTTATTTTTTATAAAACATAAAAAAACAATTAAAAAGGTTATTAAATTTGTTTTTTATCTTCGATTAATTGTTTATAAATTATATTTTTTCTAAGATTGCTGCTATTTATATAAAAATTATTTTAATTACAAAAACTTTTAAAGTTTTTGGTTAAACTTTTTCTTAAACTTTTTATATAACAGAGACTCTATTGTACGATCTCTATATTAAATGTATGTCCTTAAAGTTATATATATTTATCCTTCCCTCTCTTTCTTTCTACATTTATAATCTTTTATTACTCTTTTCCTTTTCCAATTAAACACAAAAAAATATATATATTTCCCCAAAAGTACCTGTTTGAGGCCTACAACTCATTCTCACCTTGCACTCTTCTCCTCCCTCTTTTTTAATTAACATATTTGGGTAACAAAACTATTGTTATCTTACTACACTTACCACATGCGCTTGGCTTGTTCCCACTGCCATTTCTTGGCATTTTACTTGACATAATGTGAGTCTATAAATTTAGTCACCTCATTTACCGCACACACACACGCAGACACATATACAAACATACATACGGATAAATTTAATTCTACCTGAATAAAATTGTTTATTTTCATGCACCTAAAAACATATATGAATGTATGTGTGATCATTGTCATCACCATCATCATCATCAACCTACTTTTATACTCTAAGTATGAATATACAATAATAAACTTAACTCCCGCACTCTTGTTAATGCTAAAATTTTGATTAAACAGAGATTGTGGGGGATTTTTTTAATGGTACGTACTTAATCACATGTATAAATTGAAAAGTACTTTTAAAGGGAATTTTATTACATGCATATGAAATTGCTTGATTTGAGCAAGAACATGATCACTCTTGGTTCAAAATTCGATTCAAAATTTACGACTGGTTGCATTAGCAATAGTCGATATCGGGTTGTGTTACTGTGCGTTTACGAATTATATATTTTAAAGCAAATAGTTCGATGCAGAAGTATCAAATTAATCACAACTGGTAACAAATTTCGTTAATGATTTGAACACGCTGTTTGGACCTAGAAGAACGGCAATTTATTTTCTTAAGGATAATATTATCGAGATTTATTATTGGTTTTGTGTGATGGAATTTGACAACTTTTGGTAAATGGGCCTACTTTTATATAATGGCTCTATAGGGCATAGAAAAATGGGTTCAAATTAAAAAAACTGCCTAGTAGAGTCGAATACTATTCTTCTAAGGATTTCAGAACAGAAAAAATAATATTCAAATTGATCGTAGGTGGGAGTTATAGAATTTTACAATTTTTGAAAAAATGAATTGCTCATATTGAGCATAAAAAGTGGCTCAAAATTAAAATATTCTTCTTTTGGACCTAGCAGTGTCAAAAGCTATTTGGTCAAAGATTTCATAATAGTAAAAGATAGTATCCAGGTTGATCACAGGTTGTTAGTAATAGAATTTTGAAACATTTTAAAGAAAACCATTTTTTATTTTATATAACGGCCCTATTGGGCATAGAAAAATGGGTAAAAATTATAAAGGTGCTCTGCTTGGACCTAGTAGATTCTAAAGCTGTTCTATTAAGCTGAAAAAATAATATTCAAAATGATCATAGGTTTTGAATAATAGCATTTTGAAAATTTTAAAAGCATAATTTTTTTAATATAAGAGCCCCATCGAAAAATGGATCAAAATTATATAAGTGCTCTGATTGCACCTAGTAGGTTCAAAAACAATTTCCATAAGTATTTTAGAATAGATGAAAGGTGCATTCGGATTGTTTATAAGTTTTGAGTTATATAATTGATGATATTGGGTACTGAAAAATGGGTCAAAATTCAAAAGGTAATCTTTTTTTTAGATTTGAGAGCTATTTTACAAAGGATTTTAGAAAAAAATATATTCAGATTGATTATAGGTTTTGAGTAATATAATTTTGAATGAAGGACTTTACTCACATAAAGGTGCAATTTAATTTCGTAAAATGGGTCAACCTTAAATAGGTGCTTGATTTAGATCCAGTAGGATCTAAAGCTATTCTCTTAAGGAATTTAAAACAGCAAAAATTACATTCAGATTGATCATGCGATTTGCAGTAATACAATTTTAAATATTTTGAAATTTTTCCAACATAAAGGTGTGCTTTTGGGTATCAATAAAATGGATCAAAATTAAAGAATTACACAATTTGGACCTAGTAAGGTTAAAAGCTATATTCTTATAGATTTCATAATAGAAAAAACTGTATTCGAATTGATAGAAGAATGTAGAAAATTTTAGAAGAATTTTTATTTTACATAAGGGTCCTATTGGGCATCAAAAAAATGGTTCAAAATTCAAAGGTGTTTCATTTGGATTTAGTAGCGCTGAGAGATATTCTCTTAAAGATTTCAAGGCACATAAAATAATATTATGAATGATAAGAATGATAATTATGAAAGTATATCAAATATGAATTATAATTTAAAAAATGGACCTAATAGGGACGAAAGCTCTTCTTTTAAATTTAGTACTTGATTCACCATAATGGTTAATGCGAAATAGTTCTTAATGCATATAGAATATTATGCATGTTTAGGTTTTAAAGAATTCCTAATGGATTAGGCATATCCAGAATGCTGTTGAATTGTGTAGCGGCATAGAAAACAACTACTAAATTCTTCTGTTAGATATTTATAATCAAAAAACTCTGCATTCGTACCGCTTAACGCAGGTATCAAAGATAATAAAATATAGCCTATTATGTTTGGTCTTACGAACCGGATGTCAGATTTATACGGTGGGATCACATCTTCATCAGTTGCTTGAAACTGCGATCTCTTCATGATAAGGAGAGAGATTCTTAACATACATAATATTCAATAACTTGAAAACGGTTGATATTAGAGTTTTCATAACTTTTTTTTTTTAATCATTTGATAATTTCGCGCAGATCACAGAAATATATATGTAATTTTTATAGTTCTAACCACTTATTATAAAATTGTGCACCATTTTTGAAAACCTTTTCAGTCACTTTTTTGGAACAGTTAAAATCTTTGTTATTTTGTTACACCTTTCTTGTGCTCTTGAATTCACTTTTCACAAGAGCTCAATATCTCTCTACTGGTCTAAGTTATAGACAATTTTGAAAATTGGTTTCTCTTGGCACAGAGCTTTCTTACCGTAGTGACATGATACCAAATGGATCCATAAATATATGGACACGTTGTGCTTTCTTAAAAAAAGAAGAAGTCTTTTTTGCAAATATTCCTTAATGCATATTTTGGTATTTATAGATCCGAATGTATCAAATGACTTTCCTGTAAAAAACTTGTCATACCTTGAATTTCGTAAGCACTGGGAAAACTGTGCTGATTTTCTACCAGATGTGTTTGGAGTTCCTTTCAATATGCTTTCAATTTTCTACCTCTCCCAATATCATGTGGTCTTTTTTTTTTCTTACCGAACTAGATTTCACATCAATAGTCAAATTCTCCTGATAATGTTAGAAACGGTTTTACGGACATTTAACATTTATAGCCTGTTTCTCTATGTCGAACGAAAATCAAAGCGAACGAAAGCAAGTCGAACGAATTGGAAGTGAGTTAGAGAAACCCAAATCAGTTTTCTTTCGCTTAGAAGGCGAAAGAAAGCTTTCGTTTGACATAGAGAAACAGGCTATTAATGTGGGTAATTATTTGTAAAACCTATTTGGATTTTTTGAAATTTTTTTAATAATTTTACGTCCTACAAGTAAATCTTTTTCGTTACTTATTTTGATGAAAATAGGGACAAATTAACATGGTTGTTATTAAAAATAATAACTGCAGTATTTTTACATTATAACTACATCAAAAAATGTTTAGATATTGATTCCGAAAAAAGTTATGAGGCAAAATGTGTGTTTTCGATCTCATCCCTTATCACAGGGAGCTTCCTGCTTAGGTTTCAAAGAAACCCAAATGGTTTCAAAAAACCCAAATTTTACACTGCAGCTAATAACGCCTTAGAGAGGCAGCAAACATTTTGATGAAGTATTAATAGCTTTCAAGCTTTAAAAGGGTGTCCTCTCTAAGGTACGAAATTTTAACCTACACTAATAGAGTCTCTTTTTATCTTAAAATACCTTGTACAAAAATATAGTGTTTATATATGTATGTGTTTTTTTTCATAGTGCTTAATAGCATTAAGTTCTCAATGCACACACACATTTTAGGGAGACAAACTTAAAAACGTTATTTGCCATTTTCGTGTATATGAACAACAACAGCCCAGGAATATAGTAACAAAATGTTTAACCGCAGGAAATGCATTTTAATGCAGCAATTGCTACGTGTTTCTTTATTTTCATGTTGCCACACATTTTCAAATAAAGTGTTTGTGTGTAAGCTGCTAGTATATATAGTATGTGGCAAAATTTTGAGGAAATTTTATATACTATACTACATATATAGAAAGAGAGTTATTTTTTGTGGTTTTTCCTAAAAAAAAAACAGAAGAAAGTTTTAGCACATTTTGTATTAAAACTCTTCGTAGTTGGCAATGTTTAGTGTGCAACTAAATATTTGTCTGTGTCCCTTCTAACATTTATCTTTCTTACCTTTGTGCGTTGAGTGTCTATTAACTTTAAACTGCTGTATTTCAGATCTGTAGTGTTTGGTTCCGTTTTTTTTTCTTGTGGTATCTACGACTTTGGGGCAGCTATAATTACATTTAACGGAAGTACACATAATTTTCTAGTCAATTGTCTAGTTCTGGTTGTAAACTTGCAACTTGGTTGGTTGGTTTTTTTTATATATAAAAAGAAATAATTTTAAGCCACTGAACGAGCAATATAACCCTCTATACACCCACTCGTTTCATTTATACCTTAACTCATTCATTCATTCTTTTATTAAATGTGGTTTCGTTTCGTTTTTTTTTCTTTAATGAATTTTTTACTCCTCGAAACACGTAAATAAAAAGCAGACTTTATGCCATAATGGCTAGATGATAGTGGCAGTTTTTGTTGTTGTTGTTGAAGTAGTTGTTGTAGGTCTTAGTAGAAGTGGTAATAGTAGTCATTGTCATTGTCCAATAAAAATCACCATGTGCACAAATTGTGCAGAAAATTTCATTATGATTGTACAGACAGATAAATGGAAGAAAAGACAGACGGCCGCTCGGACGGACAGACACACGGATGGAAGTACACTATAAACGACTGTTAAAAAAAAATAATATGCAACTTGCATACACATCAACTAACCAACGGACCAACCAACCCATCCACCAAACCAAACTAAACGAACTTCCAAATAAAGGCAAATTGTACAAGAAATACTAACACACTCACCTGACTTTATTTGTATCTAATGGATAGGAAAAAGAGGAGAAATGTAACCAGCCACAACACAGACGGACATAAAGTTGTAGTACGAAAAAACATAATAATAAAACGACTAAAATTAAAAGTGTGTGTGTGTGTACGAGTGTGAGTGTGTGTGTGTATTGTAAATTTTCTACTTTATTGATCGTTGTAACATTTAATTGCTTGTAATTGTAAGATGAGTTGAACAGACAAGAACAAAAAAAAGCAACAAAAAAAAACTATTTAAATGAAAATGGAAATATTTTTTTTCATTTTGTTCGCCTTCCCAACATACTCCTTACAAAAAAGACGGCTCACTCCTCATTAGTTATATGTGTGTGAATGTGAGTGTTTGTGTTTATGTTTGTATATGCTTTCGTGTGTGCAAGTTTAATTAAGCGTTATTGTATGTATTTAAGGTGTTAAACATATGGAATTTATTAGATACTTTCGTAGTTGTCTTGTATAACATGAATGTAAATTGTTCAGCTGTGCTCTATGACAACTGAATACAAAAGTAAAAATTAAACAACCAAGTGTTTAATAATGAATTAAAAAAAAAAAAAAGATTGAATGGCATGAGTTTTGCAATAAAGTTTTATAAAAATAAATAAAATAAATCTTAGATTGTTTAAATTTTAATGTTTAATTAAAGAAAAAAAAAAAGAATATGATAGTTATGTAGTAGCACGTTTTTATGATGGTTTCTTAAAAAAAATAATAATAAGATGTTTAATTAAAAAACAAAATAAAGTTTTCAAAGGTGTTTAGTTAAAGTATATAACTTAAAAAAATTAAAACTGTATTTATTTTACCCAAATATTCATATGCATTTGCATATATAATTAAGTTTTCTAAGAGGCAACTCATAGGATATATTATACTCATGTTAAAGTAGTCTATTCTGTGATCTTATTATTTTTTTAAGTTTTCATATATTTATTGAATCTGCTAAAACTAAATTAAAGTTAGTTTCTCTACAGTGAAATCCTATATGGTTATATGAGTCTCACGTCAGCTTGGCTCTACCAAGCCTTCAGTACGTTTGTACATCAGCAAGATGTCTTGCAAGTGTTTTGGGTCGATTCTATAGCTTAACGATGTATTTTTCCCTAAATTTCTTAAATTCATATTTCACTGACGGAAACTTTAAGTCTCCATGCATATTAACATTCCTTATGTACCACGGTGCACCCGTCTTGGTACTAAGAATTCTTGATTGGGCCCTCTGTATAAGATCAATATTTGTACTAGTGGCAGTTCTCCATAATTGTATGTCATATGACCAGTTTTATACGAGATGACTTTATGGTCATGGTTAAGCTTTGATTTACTGTTGATTAACCCGTGAAGGCTAGAAGCTTTTAACTTCATATGGAGTCTCTTAGCTTCTATGTGATGCCGTCAAGTAAGTCGATCCAAATGAATACCAAGGTAGGTGACATAATTTGATTATGGTATACTTATATTATTAAGTGCAGGCGTGGATCCACGTGGAAGGAAAATATGGAATTCCCATCTCCAAAAACTTGAGCAGGATCCGCACCTAATTAAGTGTAACAGGTTGACAGCTTCCCTTTGTTAAGGTGAACGTATCATGGCAATTTTTCAATTCATTTACTCGAACACGACAGTATTTTAATTATCTCACCACACGTCGAAGATAAATCCCTAATTGCTATATGCGGGTTTTTATGGGAACTAAGTATTGTTGTATCGTCAGCAAATGTAGAAATAGTCAAATTATCGTATGTAGGCCAGTCGAAAGTGGTAATAAAATAGAGGGTTGGTCCAAAAACCCTTTCCACACCTGATTTTATCTTAAATTCTGTCACAAACTTATTATACTTTACGCTGAATAGATGGTATCTGTTCTATAGTGAACTGGGACGATATTTTTATCGTTCAAGAACGGTATATAGTTTTCTTTCGGAATACATTCTCAAAAAGCTTCGACTAATAAGAAAGTAGGCTAATAGGTCTATAAGCAGACGGTATAGTAAAATCTTTTCCGGGCTTTGGTATTATTGTAATCTAAAGATGAAGCTTTCCTAATTTTTGGAAAGGCTTCTAGTTATAAGATTGCATTGGACACAATGGAAAGTATGGTTATTGCCACATTCGGTACGTTTTTTTAATCATGGATGGCGTTATCAAACCACCTAAATAATGAACAAAAATTGTTTGATAAATATATATTGAATTTTATATATAATTCAAAACTGTGTATATCTAAGTAAGGATTTGCTTCACCTTTCCTTTAACATCAAAGTAATAGTACTTGATCCTTATTTCATATCATATCGTATTCAAAAGAATAACAAAAACAAAAAAGGAGAAGTTAGAACATTACTGATAATGCGTGCGTTAATGAAAAAAGGTGCAGTTTAGAACATGTAGTGGTCTCCGAAATTCGTTCCCTTAAATAACAAATTTCAAAGACGAACCTGCCAAGTTTCTCAGTTTAATACTGGAAGCTTCCTCTAATGTCGATAAATTGGCTGATTATTTCTGTCTACGTGTTTATAGACGTGAATAGTTGCACAAAATGTGCATGACATTTTTATCGTGGGACAATAATCTGTTACAGCTCTCAAATGTCCTCTATTTATGTCTAAACTGCGGCCATCTATTTAGCCCTGAATGCGCCTGATATACTGCAACCCGTTTTAGAATTTAGAAATTTTGTTTATTTTCTTGATCCATCACTATTTTTTATGAAGTAGATATTTAGTACTGGTTTCTCACTAAGGTTTGTGATTTCCCGTGATATTTTGTTTCCCGGGAAACGGGAATGAAAAATTCGATTTCCCGAGAATTCCCGGGAATCCCGGGAAACTATAAGAAGAAACCAATAATTTTTAATAAAGAATGTTATTTTTTTCCTATTCAATACTATAAAACAACATTATTAATCACATTTATGATTAATTAACAGAAAAATAATATTTAAAATTAAAAAAACATTTAAATATTTCATACAAATAAAATAAGTGCCTATTGTAAGCAAAAGTTTCAAAGATTTAATACTTTAATTCACTTTTCAAAGTCGAATTAAATTTATTATCCCAGACATTTTAACAATTTTAAAACATATTTTGTGAAAAACTGCTACATTTTCTCAAAATTTAGCAGATTTGAGATTTTTAATCGCTGGTACGAACTGAAAACTAATTTGAAAATATTTATCGTATAAACACCTAGCTTTGACCGTGTTTTCGATATCTTAATCTCAAAAAGTGATCCTCGGCACAGTCTAATTTTTGATTAAACAAAGTCTATTATTCAACTAAATATAGGATAAATTAAAAAAAAAACAAACTATTCGTTCCCAATTTGTAATAAAATATCTCGAATGTAATACATTATATCTAATAAAAAGTTTGNNCAATCGATTAACCGCCATTCGGTTATCCGATTAATTTTGGTCGATTAACTGTTCGAATAATTGAAAACTGTCTATTTTCGAATAACGAATAAACCGAATAATTTGTGTCGAACAACCGATTAACCGAAATCTAGTTTTTTGGTGTTATAATTTAATAAATTTTTTATTTTAAATTCAAATTTATGTCAACATCATTTCTAAATTGGATAATAGACATTTCCAGCAAAAATAAATACAATAGATTTTTACTTCCAAAGTATTATTACACACTTAATGTCTTGTGCTCAATAAAAGTGCCAATAAAACATAATTTCACTATTCATGACTTTCTTCTCACTAAATAGGTATTAAAAAAGGAACATTTATTGGACTCATCCGACACTATTTTTTTACTGGGACATTTTATTTAACAAAATGCGACATTGAAAGATTAAAATTTTGTAAATTTTTGAACTCGTCACAATATTATTTCCTTTGGATCCTGCAAGGATAATAAGGCTATGAAGTATATATACTTATTTATAGCAGAAAATAAGAAAAGTTATATTAAAAATACTGATTTATTAAACTTGAATTTGAATAACATTTATAGTATTATGCCTAAAGTCCAATTTTCTGAAACAAATGGGTGATAGATCTATTAAGATATGCCATTAAGTCTCTAAGTAACTATTTCAATAGATACAATTTTATAAATAGTATTATTTATATGTCTAATATGTATTACTAAAACAATTCGGTTAATCGAATAATTTGACATTAATCGGTTATTAACCGATAAACTTAAAACCTCGAATAATTATTTGTCAAATAAACCGATTAATCTGAAACCCCGATTAATTGGATACCCTACTACATACCCATTAGATGAATAACTCATTATTTTAACACGGTGATGTCATTAGAGGCAACTACTTACAATATATTATTGCTGGTAGGCATTTCAGAAAGTCATTACTTAGATATCTCTATAAGAACTAATTACTTTAAAACTATTCAATAATTTATTAATTTCAAAGAATTGCAGAAGGCATTATTATGCAAGTGAATAGTAACTAGTTACATTATCGGTTATAAATAAGTACTGAAAGATAGAAAAATAAACAGATGATATATTTTTTCAAATTTATTTATTGAAAACATTTATTAAAATTGAAGACTATAATTTAAAACAGAATTGTTGAAATTAAATTTTTGTTCGACATAAAAAAAAAAAACAAGTAATTAATGTATTTTATGTTTTATCGACTCTAAAAATATATAATATTTATAATATTATGAAAAGATTCCAAAAATCTGATCTCTATTAATTTGTTAGATATCAGGTTAGAAGTAAGTGCTGCTAATGTACTTTCATGTAATGCAGAAAGTATGTTGTTTTCATTGAAAAGTAACTGCATCTGTAACTACATGCCATTACCAAGTTTTTGCTGGGTAACTTAACATTTTACTAAAATATGGGCAATGATTTATTTATCTAATTAATTTTCAATTTAAATTCTTGTTAAACATTTTCTAATCTGCAATTTTAAATCAAGTATATCAAAAATTATAATTTTGATTGGCACAATCATAATTATTTTTGTAATAATAAAGTTCAATTTTCTTTCTGATTTAAAATATTCTCTACTTTTTCTATTTCCCCTAAAATATTTATTTTGAAACTTTTAACCTTTTTAAATAGATAGCTTGTCTCTAGTGACAACCATATGTTTTAATTTTAATCATACCAATTTATATATTTGCAGCAATACAATTCAAAACATATGGACTTACTACCACACTTTCTCTCTCTCTCTTTCTTTACTGCTCTACTACTGTAGTTTTGATTTACAATCAAAATGTATATAAAAAGTATATAAAATATTATAATACTTTCTGTGTGTTGGTAATTTTTTAAAGTGGTTTTGGAAAATGTAGACGAAAAAAAAATATCTTTTCTTTTTTATGTTGTGGCATCCCTCTGTAAATTTTTCTTTAGATTTTTGTTTTGTTTAAGGAACAATTTGTTGTTGGAGTTTGTGTTTGATTGTGTTTTGTATACAAATGAATATCACGTGCCGGTGAAGCTTAATGTTGATGTTGATGCAACAAACAACAATTTTATGTTTTTTTTTTTTTTGTTTCTTCTTATTTAGTTTGTTGTATTTTTTTTATAATTTTTTTTCTTTGTACTGCTGCTGCTGTTTTCTTCAAATCATCTACAACAGATGTTGCAATATGATTTTCGTACAACATTATAGCAACAGCAACAACAACAATATCAGTATTGAAAAACTAAGTTGAACGTGTGTAACATAAATGTGCCTTAGTATTTTACTTGCAAAATGGCTCTTGATATTGACTCAAACAGTAAAACCTCGACATCATAGTTGAGTTTTAAACCGAATACTAGAGTTTAAGACATAAAATTCTTTTTGCGTTTTAAGTTTGTTAACTGTTGTCAGTTCCTGTCATGCGCTTTAAGTTGCTTCTGTATAGCATTTAAAGTAGCCTTTTCACTAATAGTATGAACAAATTTCACAAAACTAAGAATTTTTTTCTTAACTATATTCACATTCAAGTAAATAAGTTTTTGTGTTCCAAATAATTTTTATTTTTTTTTTTTTTTGCTGTTCCAAGTCAATACATTGATGATACGAATACAAATTCTATAGAGAATTCTTCTTTAAATCCTACATTTAATACCAACTACAAACGAACCAAACCGAACCCAACCCAGCAACCCACCCACCAACGTTATCATCATCAACAGCCTTTTTTGGATTTTGTGTCGTTGTTGCTTGTTTCTAAACCTCTAATGCCACTTTATTTGAGGTAAAAACATCACAATGTTGTTTTTGCTGTTGATGTTGTTTGTTGTACAACAACAAATATTGAAAATTGAGCATTGAATAATGGTAAAATGTGTAATGCAAATCTTGTATGTTCTGGTTTCTGGTCTCTTACTACCCTCCCCCCACCCCTTTCCTATCCCGGTTTCCTTGTATTTTGCGAAAAACTAGCAGGCTTTTGCCTCACTGAATACTGATTTCATCTATTTTTATTTAGCTTTTTTCTTTTTGTTGTTGTTGTTTGTTAGTTGGTTTTTGTTTCCATCACTAATGCCAAACCTAAAAAGGGATATTTTTTTTTCCTCATCAGTCCTATTTGTTTCTTGTTGTCTATGATATTTTTTGTTCTTCGGCATTAGATATATGATTGTTGTTGCAGTGCTATTAGATTTTTGTATATATTTTTTTTCTTAAACTTTCCTAGAACTAAACTATAATTTTTCCTTTTTTTGAAGGGAAATCAATTTTTTTTCTTGATGCCAAAGCCAAGAGGAAAAAAAAAAGAAGAAAAACATTAACTAGAAAAAGTTTTTGGCTGTTACAAACTTAAAGTGAAGGAAATTACTTTAGTGTTACAAAATGTTATAATCTTATAATTTAGAAAAGTAGGTACAAGTACTAAGATGCTACGTGGTGGGTGTCAGAAGAAAAACAAATCTAGGTTGGGAGTGTAGTAACAAGATGATCGTATTTAAAAGCTTACAGAAATTTTCAAGTATTCTACGTTATCATCTACGTTGAAAAAAATGTTTAAAATTCTATTAAAAAAATGCTTAAAATTCTATTAAAAAAGAATTTGTTTTTAATTAAATAGTCAATGGTTAATTTAGCTCTAAAATAGACTTGATCTATAACTTCAATAATCGTAAGCCAAAAGCGTCTGCTGTTTCCTAAAACTCTTCTGAATCTTGCTAAGCAAACTCTAACTATGTTTATACGTACAGTTATTGCAATTAAATGTAATTTCAAATAATTTACACACTGTTAAAAAGTGCTTCGAATAAAATTGTGAGAAGACCAGGGACCGTAAATGTTGTGATTTTTATAATAAAAGTCCGGAAATAACAATTATTATCTGATTTTTTTGGAGCAGAAATAAAAGTTATTTTTTTACTTTTATCATCTTTAAAACTAGTTATTAAGAAACACTAAAAGTATTCATCATTTCACAGACCGAAAGCCTGTAGCTAGAGCGATGAAATGTAGAACTTTGGATCCATATAAAGGTAGTAGGTGTGNNAGCTACAGGCGTTCGGTCTGTGAAATGATGAATACTTTTGGTGTTTCTTAATAAAAAAATTAAAACTTAAAAATTTATAAAGCACAGTACTGTAAGAAAGTCGAGCACATACGATCACAATGGTGTATATAAATGTGTTGTACGATATTTC
>MINK01174048.1:0-15935 GCA_001735545.1 Phormia regina | reverse complement strand
ACAATTAAAAATTAGAGCCTCTAATGAATCATTGTAGATAAAAAATAGGTTTCTGTTTTGCTTTAAGCAACCTGCCTTTAAATGGCTAATAAAAGTTACTAAATAAGTTATAAACTTCAAAGTAAAGTAAAAAATAAAATAAAGTAAATGTAAAAAACAACAATAAATAATTAATAAATAAAATTAATAATACATAATGGTAACAGTTTGTATATTAAAAATAATAATTGTGCTTCCACAATGTTCCGAGATCACGAGTGTTCACACATACAACTGATTTCGATTTAAAACCGAAAGCGAATAAGAAAATTTTCTTAATTCAGCTGGAAAGAAATTCGAATAGCTTTTTAAAAGAAAATATTTCCGTTATTGACCATAGACTAAGAAAGATGAATAGTTGGATTTTAGGAAGAAACTAACTAAGTAAAACAATTAAAAATTAGAGCCTCTAATGAATCATTGTAGATAAAAAATAGGTTTCTGTTTTTCTTTAAGCAACCTGCCTTTAAATGGCTAATAAAAGTTACTAAATAAGTTATAAACTTCAAAGAAAAGTAAAAAATAAAGTAAATGTAAAAAACAACAATAAATAATTAATAAATAAAATTAATAATACATAATGGTAACAATTTGTATATTAAAAATAATAATTGTGCTTCCACAATGTTCCGAGATCATGAATGTTCACACATACAACTGATTTCGATTTAAAACCGAAAGCGAATAAGAAAATTTTTTTAATTCAGCTGGAAAGAAATTCCAAATCCTTTTAAGATTATAAAAAGATTATTGGTTTTAAAAATGTAAGTCGAAAAAATCGCAAAAGCTTGATTTTTATTGATTTAAGTAGCATATATGAGAAGAAACGCCACCATTAATGTAGTAATTTAAAAATAATATCATTCAAAATTTATTCATAATGAAAATGCAATTTTAGGATGCATTTTTCTTCAATTTCAAATTTATTTTAATATGTTGAAAAATATCATTACTACAATGGATTTTAGGCAAGAAAATTTTCTATTTTTTAAATTTTTTTATATTAACATTATTTTTTTACAGAAATGTTAACTTTAATGATTTTCAATGAGTTAAGTTGAATATATAAGAAAAAGTGCAACCATAAATGTAGTAATTTAAAAATAATATCATTCAGAATCCATTCGTAATGCAATGCAATTTTAGATTTTATTAGTAGATAATTTTAGAGGATTTTCATCGTTTATAAATGTAATGCCATTATTATGAAAGAAATATGAATTAAATATTGATATTTGCAATTAAAATATTGTTTCTATTAAAATGATTCAAAGTTACCAAATTTGTAATTGCAGTTACCTTTTAAAAAAATGGTGTTCACAAACGAAAAATTAGTTTGAAAATACTTTTTTATTGGCATTTGAAAAATAAAATTAAAACAATTTATTTCGTAAAAATATAAATATTTAGAACACGTTTACGAAAAGAATTATAATTAACTCGTTTAAAGATAATAATCCACTTAAAATTATAACGTGATCAAGTTAAACTGCAACCAGCTATTTCTAAAAGCAAGAACAACATCCTAGCTTTTGTTTAATGGATCTAAATGGTAATAAATGAAATTAGGCTTTGCTTTCATTTATATTTATTTTACCAATTGGTACAATGGATATGTACGGTATATGTATTTCACAACCCATGCTAACAACAACATAATACATGTATGAAAATGTTACCCGTTTATAATATCATTCTATTTTTAATATAATGATAGTTATGTATGTACTCCTTGTATTAAGTATTAAGTTTAGATTTTAAAACAGAATTTATTGTATATTATAATTAATTCTCTAATAAACATAAATGTTAAAAAACAAATTTTTGTTCGTGCTTTTAAAAATTATTTACGTGTACCTTCTTTATTCGGTAACCACAATAGAATTGTGTGATAGTATATGCAATCAAACAAATTCGTTTAGCAATGAAAGTGTTTTCTCTGTGCACAATATAAAATTCGGTTCCCCCAACCAATTCATTCCATTGAAGGAATATAAAAATAGTATAAAAATGCAAAAAAAAAATTGTATTCGTATAAAAATTTTTATAATTATCAAAACATGAATACATACATCATAGTGGACAATTAATTTGGATAGTTTTCCAAAACGATGACATCTAACTTGTCAATTTAGAATCGTAAGAATTATATATTTGCTATGAAATAGTTAATTCCATATTGTGCCTAAATACATAAAACACAATTCAACAAATAGATTAGTAAAAAATGTACTAAATTACTAATCTTTTTTAAATTTGCATCTCTCAAAATGATTAAAAACAGAAAAAAAAATTAAAAAATCCAATAAATAGATTATTGAATAAATTACTGAACACTTAAATATGAATTAAATTTTATTTGCAGTTGATTATATATTTCTTAAGTTTAAATGCAAATTGAAATAACTGTTTGACTGATTGATCATTTTTTATAGGAATAGTAAATTTTCGCCAATTTCAAACACAAACAAATATTTAATAGATTTATATTATGCATTTTATTATGCATCAATATATTATAGAATTAAATATTTGTTAAGTGTTAAACAATGTTAGCAAAAGAAAAAACATTAATAAACTTTTGAGTTAAAAAGTTTTCTTTTTTAATATTTTATGACTTACTTTGGTTTAAGCATATTGTGTATATTTTCAAAGTTTACTCTTCTTTTAAGATCTTTTTTATAATATTGTGTGTAAAATTACACCCTGTGGACATAATTTGTTTAAAAGAAAAACTTATTTACATAAATCTTAAACATGGCTTCAGTACACTCATATGGAATAATTTGCTGATACATAATACGTACACACTTACTCACATACATACCCAACAAACACAAAGTCTAATGAATTTTAACATTTGATTATTTTAATAATTTATATCAAATTAGCATAGACTATAGCTGTCAATTTACACTTAACATTGACATCGATTTTTAAGTGCATAGTTTTCTTTGTATTTTACCACTAAAGCATATATTTACATTTAGTAATTTGTAGTGCATATTTTCAGCATATTTTGTTATTTCTAAAGAATATTTAATCTTTCTGGAGCATAAAATTGAAGATCTTGAATCACATAAATTAATACAATTTAAACGTTTTAAGTGTTTTTTACTGAAGCTTTTTCGAAGTATAATATAGAGGATGTATTACATTTTGAACTTGCTTAATAGCATATGTTGATGTTGTGAATGATGTTTATGTTGTATATTGTCGATCATTTTTGAACTAAAAATAATGTCAATGAAAGATCAATAACACTTTTTCACGTTTTTTGAATCATATTATAAATGATAATGATAGTTTATATATGTATTTAAAAATCGATTTGAAAAAAGTCCTCTAACTGTTGAGATAGATCCAAAAAATATTTCAATTTGAGATAAAATATTCATGTTGCTGGGTATGTACATACAAACCTACATACAAAACATGCAAAGTCATGAAAACCATCTATACATAAACATATACATACATATGTACATATACAAAATTTTTTTTCTTAGTTATTCTGTATATTTTTTTCTTGTGTAAAAGAGTTCTCGATTTACTTGAACTATTTATTCTCTCTTGAAAGATCACTGTTAAAAATTATAAATTGTTATCTCATAAAGTTCAAATGTATTTTTATATTTTTTAATATAAATGTTCATTAATGTTATGTATGCAAACAAATAAAACAAATAATAAAAATTCTCATAAAGATGTTTTTTTTTTTTTGGAAAATATGTCGAATCGGAAACCCTAATGGCATGCCGTACACACATCTAAATGTTTAGCTTTTACTTTTTTATTCTCCATCTTGTGTTTTGATATTCAAAATCAGGAAATCCTATACTATTGCATGACACCTGTTGTACAATGTACATACAAACTAACATACTTATCCATATTCAAACACACAACACAAACTCGCATACTGACATGCTGAGTGGTGAGTGTTAGTGTATGTTAAAGTGGTGATAAAAGTGAAAGAGTGAAAAAGAAAACAAAATTTACATAAATCAAACATGTTTTTTAGTTTCAAGTTGTTGTTTCTAATATAGTTTATGTATTTAACTGTTGACTACACCTTTTCTCTTGCACAAAAATTTGTATAAAATCGTTCCACAAGTAGAAAATATATACATATATACATTTGTGTATCTATTTATTGGCAAAAAAAAGTATTATTACATTAACCGTACTAGATTTTTATGATTTCTATATATATATATATATATATATATATATATATATATATATATATATATAGATATATATATATATATAATATAATATAATAGTTATATATAATATATATATATATATATATCATATAATATATATATATGTATATATAATATATATATATATAACATAATATAATATATATATATATATATTATATAATATAAATATATATATATATTATATTAATAGAATAATATATATTATTCTTTACTATAAAAAAATCCAAATTAATGATGAATATATATAATATAAAATATAATATATAATATATATAATTATAATATATTATACTATATATATATATATATATATATATATATATTCTTTACTTATAAAAAAAATCCAATTAATGAATGAGCTAGTTTCATTTTAAAATGGAAATCTATAAACAAAAACACATCAATTAAGATGTATATGGCAAAATGAGGAATGGTACACGTTCCAAGGTATATGTAAGGGTCCTTAATGAATCTATAAAAGTGGAATTTCCCATAAAAGCCACAAATCCTCTCAAGAAATTTCACATTCTTCAAATCCATTTTTCTCAAATTGCAAAATTATTTCAGATATCCCACTAAGCGTGCTCCATTAGGAGTCCCTTGGACTACAATTTCTATATAGTGTGATATGTGTATCACGAGCCATTTTCCCATAATGACTTGTGGTCAATTAGACCAGTTTTTGAAATGTTTCAAAAAATTACATTTTCAAATAAATTTTTCTAAATTTCCAAAATTATTTCAGAAATTCCACTTTCATAAATTCATTAAGCACCGCTTGGGGCACCATATACATATAGCTTGGAACGTGTACCACTCCCCATTTTCCCATAATGGCCACAAATTCTCTAAAGAAATGTCACATTTTTCAAAACAATTTTTCTCAAATTCCAAAATTATTTTTGATATCCTACTAATCGTGCTCCATTAGGAGTTCCTTGGACAACAATTTCTATATGGTGTGATATGTGTACCAAGAGCTATTTTTCCATAATGGCCAAATTCCAATTTCTCCATATGATATATGTTACCAAAAATTACTTTATTTAAAAGCGAAATTATTTAAATACCATTAGTATTCCCAGTATACCACATTTAGAGACACACTAAGGACCTACTGAGCTACCATTTCCATGTACTATATACTTTGGATCTGTTACCTTGTTAAATTGCTAACATTGCACTGTTAGCTGCAAAATTAGCTCTGTTAAAAAATATGGTTCTTGTCTCCGCTAGTTAAATACGAATCTATCTTCACATACATATAATTTTTTATTTTTTTACGATATTTTGGTGAATCGATATGAATATGAATAACAACTATATTGTGTTGTTATATATTTTGAATTCGTTCATCATTTTTTAATTAAACCCAACATTGAAAATATGAGTATTTTGTATACACTTTTGAGGTCAAGATATTACAACTATCTTGAAATAGAAAAAATATATTTTGTTGGTCATATTTTCAGTTTTAAATGCATATGATACATGTTATAATCGCATATTTTAATTTTTTTAGTGCATGAGATTATCAGCTCTGTCAATAACAGTCCTAAGATATAACTTTATACGAAATATGGAAAATTTTAATTTTCAGAGACTCTGTAAAATGATGTTGTTAATATTTTGACCTTTCTATTATATTTTTCTATCCTTTTTTACAATGATCGAAGTTAAAAAAATATAACTAATCTATATAAAATATTTCTTTTAGTTTGAGTTGTTTCATCAATAGCGAACCTACACCATAACATAACTACATTCAGATATATATTTTCCTCAGGATTTTAGAAATAAAATTTTAAGGAATATATCCGCGAAATTTTGTTTGTAAAATATTTTCCATTCAAATTGATAAAAATGACGACCCCCAGCATGAAACTTAAAGGGAATAGAAAAGAGTTTCGACATTTTAACACTGTTATTTAAAATACTTATTCGAGAACTTAATTTTAAATTAAAATATTAATGAAAATATCATACCGTATGTCATATTAAAGGTAATTTTGATATCTTTATCTCAATGGGAAATAATTCAGTAACTTAAGAACCGTTAGAGGTATCTCAATAAAATTTCACATGATTAGAGCTGATGTAGAGTAAAGAGCCCTAGCGGATCAGGGGGGAAGTGGGTTGCCCTCGAAAGTTGCTCATCTCGGGTATGTATGATAAAATTAGTTTTTTGTTCTGATCTTTATAATTATTTTTAAAAAGAAATCTAAATGTAAATGCGTGTAAATAAATCCGAAGGAGTTAGGGAGCCCTATCCAAATTGAGTCAATTTTGATATTCAGCTTTTTCTTTTTTGGTTATGTTCTCAAATCGCAAAGCTGGGATCGACTTAAAATTATGTTTATTTTTTATCTCCATATATAAGCTTTACACATATATAAGCTTTTGGAAAGAAGCTTTCCCCGAACTGGAAATTTGGATATTTTGAAGTAAGAAAATGGGATTCTATTTGTTTTTCTATTAAGGACAAATATTTTTTATATTATATTAAAATGTTAATTTCAATTATTAATTTTTTTCCGAAAAATAACACTAAATAGAAAATTTTTTCGTTTTTTGGTCAATTTAATAAAAAAATTTGTTCAAGTACTTTGTTATTTACATATACCCAGTTGGAAATTTCTTTAAGACGTCTTATAAGACAATTTCATGACACATCAGAATCACTGTTGATTTTGCCATTTATGCCCGTACAAAATACATCATAACAACTACTGACGTATTCATATATTTTGTCAAATTTCTTCAAGACTTTATCAGTATGTTGTCAATAGTGCTGACAAATTTATGACATATCATAGTGATGTCTTCATGATTATTGCCATTAAAATTTTCAATATATTGTCAGTGACGTCTTGTCTTGACGAATAGAACTAAAAATATCAGCGTTTAGTCATATTGAATATAAATTCAAAATTTAACAAAAAGATAATCGGATTATTTTTTAAAATAAGATTGGTCACTGTAAGGTCTGTTATTATAACTTTTAATAACTGAAGTTTAGATTTTAAAGGTCCCTTTAACTTTTATAATTAAAGTTCAGCCAAAAGTGATAAAAAACTAAATCTTAGAACATCTGACCATTAAATTTAATATTTTTTTGTCGAAGTGTATATTTTCTAGCTACAAAAATCATTCAGACTTGCACGTATTTTCAAGAAGTAGTCTGTAGAAAAAGTGTTGACACGTCATGTAGCCATCCAATACAAATGTCATCACCTAATGACTTTTACCATTTAAGTCACTTATGAAACTGTCTTCAATTTCCAACTGCATAGTTATTCTTCAGGTAATATCCTTTCCAATGACACCAAATAATTGCATAAATCTTTTACATGATCGTTTAAATACTTACAGAGGTATTTTCCAAAACATGTTTAAAGATTAAAATTTTTTATGTGTGGGCAGGAGGAAAAACTCCGAAAGTGGTAAACTCTTTTACTTATTTCTTATATAATATCCGAGGTGACCCATTTCGGATGGCCTACCCCCTTTACCAAGACCACGGTTCAAAAGTTGCACAAAATGCACATGTATATAGAATGCAGCACTACTATGGAAATTAAAAGAAATGTTTTTTCTTTTTTGTCATACACAACTGAATTTTTGGCGATATTTAAAAAAAACGACATACGCGAGATTAAGAACTTTGAAGGGCCACCCACATTCCCTCTGACACGCTAAAGATATATACTCCAAATCAACTCGAAAACACTTTAGCTCTAACCAAGTGAAATTTTATTGAGTTACCTCTAACGGTTCTTTAGTTACTGATTTAGTTCCAAACAAGTGCGAATGTTATATTCGGCTCGACCGAATCCATTATAACCACCATCAAGCTTTTCAAATTTTACATTTTATGGAAGGTGGGCCGTAAAATGTTTTTTGGTTTCCAAGTTTATATCGGCATTCAAACTATACGTACAAAATTTTGTTATCGTACATACTTTTATTTGATAGACCTACACCCTGTCTTTCTAATATTCAATCCATACTGGAGGTGGGTGGTAAAGTGGGAGGAGGACACCCAAGTTTATATCGGACCTTGAATTATATGTACAAAATTTCCTTCACATTTAGCATTATATGGGAGGTGGGTGGTAAAGTGGGTGGACCACGCCCATTTACATGGGAGGTGGCGGTAAAGTGGGCAGGCCACGTCCATTTTTGGTTTCCGAGGTTATAACGACTCTTGAACTATCCGTACAAAATTTCGTTATCGTATATGCTTTTGTTTAAGAGATATCAGCAGAAAAATATATATTGAAGCTACAATAGACACCCTGTGTTTCTAGTATTTTGCATAAACAGTAGACGGGCGGTAAAGTGGATGGACCCCGCATATTTTTTGTTGTCGAGATGATGATAATCTTTGAATAATGAGTAAAATTTCCTTGAAATTTCACCTTATATGGGAGGTGGACGTAAAGTGGGCAGACCACGCCCATCTTTAGTTTCCAAATTTCTATTGACCCTCGAACTAACTATACAAAATTGTCGTACATGCTTATTTCTAGTATATATCAGCAAAAAAACATTGAAATGAAGCTACAATGAACACCCTGTGTTTCTATTATTTTGCCCATATAACAGGTGGGCGGTCCATGGCAATTTTATGTTTTTGAGGTTACATTTGCTTTTGAGCTACTTGTAAATTTTTTTTTACTTTTCTCTCTATATTGGAGGTGGGCGGGGAAGTGGGAGGACCACGCCCGTTTTCGGTTTCTGATTTTAAATTCAATCCCAAACAAAGACAAGACAAAAAATTGGGCCAAATTTCGTCTGTCTACGATTTTCCGTTCGAGCTCTATATACCCCCCATCTTTTTGATGGTGGGTATAAAAAAGCGTTTGGAACCACTATGTTAGTAGTACCAAAATTTAAATGAGAACTATTTTAGAGACGATAATTAATAATTTAGTCGCATCAATTCAAACAATAATATTAAGCCCTAATCGCGAAAATATCGTAAGTGTTGTTTACCGCACTTACGCACTTACTTTCCTTACAGAAGAAGCATTTCTGTGATTGTTACACATTGTTACAAGTATGATTGTTCTGTATTTAAATGAATTTTAGTCAAAATGTTCTAAATGATGTTTTCGTTTATAGCTTCGAGTAAGTTTCCATGTAGTATGTAATTTTATTTTTGTACCGCTTTAATATACAACACGAAGCTTTCTTATTTTGTAACAATATGATTATCTGTTTTTTAATTGAAATTCGTAACAATTTAAAGCATCAAAATTATCGAAGCATACATCCTGGCACAAACCCATTTATAAGTATATATAAAATTTATTATAATATTCGTTCATGTACAGACAACAACACGCTACTCTTTATTTAAATACAAAGAGTATTTTTCTCATTTCCGTTTCAATATAAGAAATACGAGGAGACAGTGAAAATCAGTGTTGTCAAAAGTAGGGAAAACCCATACAAGAATTTTTTCGGTAAATTAGCCACGCACTTAAAATGGAACAGATTATTAGTTTTCTTCAAAATGTGTTTTGATAATATCAGACAATTTATTTTTAATTAAAGTTTACAAATTCAACATGACAAAAGAGAAAGTCCTATAGTTTCAATTTCTGAAATTAGTATGTTTTCCATTATAGAACTATCCATATATGAAATCATAATTTTTTTTAATTCTAAAACATATTTTTGGAGACAAAATAATTTAATACAATTATAATATAAATAAAAATAAATAATGTTATCTTTAATAAACGAATTGAATTTAATTATAATAATAAAAACGGTGTACGTACTAATTTATCTGAATATAATAGAACTTTTAATTAACCATAGGTACTTTTAAAAACTAACTGCGGTATGATAGTAATGGTTAACATATTGTATGTACATATTGAGCTAACCGATAGAAATGTACTCCATTATCTTAGGAGCAAATCATTTATTATAAAGGTGTTAAGAATATAGAAATTGTCTCATGCCGCTTTTGTATCCAACCTCCTATCTCCCAAGTCAATACATTGACATCGCATTCGTTAGAGAAAACCATAATCGATTTCCTGTTGTTATATTCTTTCAAATAATATATTAATTGTCACTCTTCTAAACTTTTTACGTTAACAGTTTTTATTATTTCTGTGTAATTAAACAAACTCTAACTTTTTAATACAAACTTTTATCCACTGCAACTAAAATTTTCAATAATCTAAAAGTAAGTTTATATTTGTGTAAAAAGTAAATTGTAAAAAAATACGCAAATCAAAAGCAAAGGAATAAAATAAAATCAAAAAACTTAATTCTCAAAGATCGATCCAAAACTTCAAATAACGTTTCAAATGAGGCTCATTCCCAAAAATCATCTTAATGCACATATATAATGGGCAAACATGATTGAGGACTTTAATTCAAATGTAAAATAATAAAATATGTAATAAATTAATAAATAAATCAAATATTTGAAAAGTGTTAGAAGGGTAAACATGACTTTTATCAGACATTTCTGCTGATATTTGCCACATATGCAAAAATTTTCATACGACCAAATCAAATTATTCCGATCCACACAGAATCCATTAGTAGATATTACAATACAAATAGGTAGCACCTACATATGCATGTGTATGAATGTATGTATAGAGTGTTGTAAATGTGAAAGTTAATACTTTTCTTTTTTCATTTTGGTTTAGGTTTTGTTATTCATTTTTTATTAAAGTGAATCTCAGTATCGAAACATTTGTATTGTTCAAATTGGTGAATATGGAATGTATTGTTTTACATGATAGAACAACAAGACCAAATGAAAAAAATTGCTCAAATAAAATAAATTCAATAGCAATTCAATTGCTTAAATCTGAAAGAGGATTCTGCATGTGGGTTGATAAATTATAAAAACTGCAATTTTAACATTAATATTTAAACATTTAAAAAAATAATTCACATTTTAAAATAACAAATTATTTTTATTTTTCTTAATACGAATTTTGAATAGGATCGGATGAAACTTCTACTACTTGCAATTAACTTATGTGCTCCACTTTTAGTTGAAAATTAATTTTAGAACAAATAAACTCATATTGGGAAAAGGCAAATTAAAGTAAAATTGAAAAAAGGTTTTTATATTAATTATCCAACAAAGGTAAACTTTGAGCCTAAGGAAACTCATTTTGAAAAATAGAGTTATTCTATGTAAAATACCAAATTAGCAAATTCATATATTCCACATATTTATACCTATTAGTTAAGATATGTAAAAACTAATGATTGCACAAACACGGTTTTTTTATGTCTTTTTACATATTAAAAATATTATAGGCATATTCGGCTCGTCCGTATCTATTATACCCACCATAAAGTTTTTAAAATTTTACATGGAAGGTGGGCCGTAAAGTGTACGGACCAAGCCCATTTTTGTTTTCCAAGTTTATATTACCCTCAAACATTACGTACAAAATTTCACTATCATGCATCCTTTTGTGTAAGAGATATCAAAAGAAATCTATGAAATGAAAATTTCGTTATCGTATATGCTTTTGTTTAAGAAATATCAGCAGCTAACTATGAAATAAAGAAACAACGGACAACCTGTGATTTTAGTTTAGTTTCCATACGGAAGGTGATTTTTGAGCTATCTGTAAAAAATTGATGTTTCTCCTTATGTGGGAGGTAGAGGGTTAAATGGGTGTACAAAATTTCATTGTCGTACATGCTTTTGTTTCAGAAATATTAGCAGAAAACTAACTTTTTTGTCTACTTTTGCTCAAATTCAATCTCTAACAAACCTTATAAAGGTCAAATAATTGAGCAAACCAACAGACGGACAGACAGACTAACATGGCAAAATCTATTCATAATCGAACACGACCCGAAATATATACTTTATGGGGTCTTAAACGATTATTTCGACAAGTTACACATGGAACGACCCCATCTTTTTTATGGTGAGTATAAATATATAAATGTATATTAAGGTGACTCATTCAAAAACCTGATGTTATGTTATGACGATGGTTTTATGATGCTCCCTAAAATATTTCGGTTCCACTGCTGACAGTTCGTGAGCTGAACCGCATTTAAAAAAGGTAAATTTTCTAGTTTTTGGAATTGTTTTGCATTTTCTCCCTAACTAACATATAAAAATGTGGTATCATTCCAAGGTGCTTTGATTTAAATAAAATATTTTTGATTTAAATAACATCTTATGATCAATCGTTTGGATATCCTTGTAATTTCCATCTAACTTTTGCATTTTCTTTCATACTGTTTAAAATCTATTTATTTTAAACAAATTCATTTTTCATAATTTAATACATTTTTTGAATACATTAAATTATAAGTAACGAATAAGTTATTGTGAATTACAAAGCTACAAATGCCTAACTCCAAGAACACCAAAGTTCACCTTTTTATTCACATACATTATAACTCTTTTTACTTTATATATTTATTATTGATTTTTATTCATTTCTGAAAAATACAATTTAATTTCTATATTAGATAAATCTTTTATTTCCATCCAACCGCTCAAAATTAAAATTTTAAAAATTCTATATAATCATTTTACCATGCAATTCTTTAATGATAATTAGTTTAGAAGTAAACATGTTCATATATACCTACAAGCTTAATAAAATGGTATGTACTTAAATATCATTTAAACCTCTTATTATTATTAAAATGTACATTATGTTGAACAAAACTGACAAAACTCTACTTAGCGAACTTTACAAACTTCAATATATTTTTCTGAAACAGATATAAAAGAATTACAGAAAATGTATTCTAATTTCATTTTTCCCGTTAGTTAAAAAGCAGAAAGAATCTTGGAAATGGTTAAAGAATAAGAACGAGTACAAACTGTATACGACGATACAAGTTGTAAAAGAAAAAATATATACAACACGCACAAAGCTTTTCCGTTTGTATATAAAACGAATTTTAAATTAGAAAAGTTTTTCACGCTAACTTTTTTCCAGTTCCTTTGTGCAGCGAGCAGTAGTACACAAACGCAATAACAAAACAAAAGGACACAAAATAAAAAGTAGTCGTTGAAAATAATACTTGTACTGAATTCTATACCCAGAACTGAAAGTCAAAACAAAAAAAGTAAAAATTATCAAAAAGACAAAAACATTGTAAACGTAATCGTACACTTAGTAGAATGGAAGAACTTAATAATGACATCAAAATCCTAAGGCAGCTGTTAAAGAATGGCTTAGAAAACTACTACCAATACATGAATAACTTAAATTCACTTCTTGCATATTACTACTTATGTGTAACTGAAAAGAGGGAATGAGGGAGTATCCTGGATAATATTGAATACATTTTCAAACATACATTTGCATAGTTAGTTGGATTTTTTTTTTTTTTTTTGGTAAATAAGTAAATGTGAATGTATCCATGCCTAAACAAATAACTTTCTTCCTTTTCTCCCGTCTCTAACTTATTTTTCTTTCGTTTTATTGTTTCATTGCAAATAGCTTAAGCGCAACAAGGCAAACAAATGCTAAAAACTATTTAAACTTTGTCAAGACAAAGAATAAAATTGTAAAGAAAATAACAAACATCAACAACAACCAACACATCGACATTCAAACCATCCATTCACTCATTTCTCCATACACCAGCCATCCGTACATCCTGCTATTCATCCATTCTTCCATTCATTCAATCCATCTCTAAGAATGTATATAAGTAGATGTCTATACCAAAACATTCAACATTTGTATGTCCTTCTTCTTTCATTACATACAAAATGATATTTAATACTTCCATTATTTAAAAAATAAAATCTTTTTATTCTTAATTTTTACGAAAAAGTTTTGGTGTGTAAATGCTTAAATAACACTTTACTTTGTTATAAACTTCTGTAATTTTCTTTTAATATTAAAAAAATCAACAGCGACAATTGCAACAGAATCATGGACAAATAAAATGAAAAATAAATAAAATAAAAACAGTAAGCAAATCATTTTATTGAATACGTTTCGAATAATTTTGGATCGTTAGAATAAAACATTTTTAACATTAATTGAATGTTTCGACTTATTTTGTTCGATTTCTTTTGTTTGCAATTGTTACATTATATATACTTTCATATTGAATATAAGGAAGCATGTTAACAAATTTGTGGAAGTATTTCGAAAAATATTCATAATTTTCAAATAGCAAACACTTTTCTTCGGTTTCACTAATGTTATACAAAATTTTCAAACCCTGTCTTCTGTAGAGTATATATACATATATATGTATATGTAACATAGAAGGATTTTTGAATTAAAATTAAGTTTAGCATGTAAACTTTTTCTTTATATTAAGGATCGCTATATATAAAAAAAAGATGGTCAGAAGTGATTTTCTCATTTTCAAAATGCAATAATTCAGAACGTAATAAATGCATTTTCGTAAGTAATATATAAAATTTAGTTCAAATTGTTAGACCATTTATTTAACTATCAATGAATATATTAAATATAGAGAAACACGATGTTGTCAAAGCAAAAGAGACAAGTATTCAGAAATATTTACGAATAATTTAATAATATATTATTTTACAAAGTTTATTTCTTATTTTAAGCTATATTTTTGTTTCCTATTTTGATGAGCATTGAAAAATCGAGTAAAATTTTAAGGTACAAATTAATCGAATAACTCGAGCAACTTAAAATGTTTACTCGATTAGTCGAGTAATTTAATAACTGCATTTTTTACTTATTTCATTATTCGAGCAATGACAAAATCGAGTAAAATGAATGCTCTAACATATATATTCTGTTTTCTACATAAACTTGATTTTAATAATTAAGTTACAACTAATCATTAACATCAAAGTCATCTTTATTCAGTAATACTTGACCTTAATTTAACGAAATAACTAATAAACAAATCTATCTACTATTATCGCTCCTCAATCTAAAATTTTTGTGTTTTTCCCTTTTGTAATTTTCATCAAGTTGTTTCCTTTGAGTTTAACCAAGCATTTAAAAGGTTAAATGCAATTTATTATTTAAGTATGTTTAATACTAAAAGTGTCAACTGCAACATATTGCACTCAACTGTATATATACAAACACACATCATACATACATCCAAACAGACGGACGGATGGTCAAACAGTAATACAAACTGACACATTCACATAAACATTTATTTTCTTAAAGCCGATATAATGGTTCATAATATTCGTCCCATAACTATTTCCATCCCATACGTTCAATAACACACTCTCACGAATGTGTACATATATACACACATACAGTTAAAATATGTGAACTTTGTACACATAAATAAACCCCCCAAACATTGGGAAGATTCATTTGTTGCCAATATTCCAGACAACACTTCTTAGTGACTTCTAAATGATCGTCGGAAGATTGTTCGATGAAAACAATGTTGTTATTTGGAATTAATCGTTCAAACCTCACTTCTTATCGACATAGGCAAAGACATATTTGGAAGTAAATTCTGATAAATAATAATTCGATTAAACAAAAACAAAGTACATTACTATTGCCCGCCAAATAGTATTCTTGAAGTGTGACAGTTTTTTATTAAAAGAAAACAATACAATAAACAAACTGGTAAAATCATGTATTTTAATGTAATATAACATTCGTTCAGTTGCAATATCAAATATTTACTACCGTTTATGAATGAATGAATGAA
>MINK01174047.1:0-12403 GCA_001735545.1 Phormia regina | reverse complement strand
GCCTTGTGGATCTTTAATTTTGCTATTATCTCGCCAGTATTCGAGCTGTTTGTTAATGCCTTTTCCAGAAACCCTCGTAAGTGCGGTTCGAAAAGTG
Organism: Phormia regina; assembly: GCA_001735545.1. Taxonomy (NCBI): domain Eukaryota; kingdom Metazoa; phylum Arthropoda; class Insecta; order Diptera; family Calliphoridae; genus Phormia; species Phormia regina. Next base: position 12,306 of record MINK01174047.1, on the reverse strand, counting down.
TTCGGGTCCTTACTGTCATTGTACACACCTAGATACTTCAACTCTCGCCAATATCTATCTCCGTGACCCCGTCAACCCTAAGTTTTGGATTACTTCAAACGTCTTTCGTTGGGCACAAAATCGATTCCTGTGTCTTAACTAAGCAGCTAGGTCTCAAGTTTTCTTCGTATCTTAGCCAATGTATTATTCTTCCCAGGCCAATCGTTTGTTAATCTTACGATACGAAAGGTGCGGGAATATGGTGATTCTACCGAATAAATGCCACCGTCGTCTTCGCGTATATCCCATAGTTTTTTGATTCCATCGGTTCTATTCAAATTAGTTTTTATCCACTTTACATTTTAGATTCCATTAGAAGTGGACCTAATATGGAGTCCTTGTCGTAGACACCAGCTGTCATTCGTAGTTTGATCCTAACCATTTTTTCTGGTTCATATTTCTAAGGATACCTTGTCAAGCAGATAGTCATCACAAATGTTGATCAAATATCCTAAAAAATCCTCGCTTCTCTTCATTGGTCTGTATCAATTGTATTTCCTATTCGCATGACGTTAAAGGCTTTACTAATGTCCCATATGGTGACAATGAACAAATCTTCATGCATCTCATAGAGCGCTACGTGCAAGTAATGTTCACTACCTCACGATCTACTCTATTCTATCTATCTATCTATTATCTATCTATATCTATTATTCTATAATCTATCGTATCAATATCATTATTATCTAATCTAATCTATCATCTATTCTATCATATCTTTTATCTTCTATCTATCTATCTTCTATCTATCTATCGTATCTATTCTAATCTATCTATCTTATCTATCATTCTTTATCTATCTATCTATCATATCTATCTATTCTATTATTCTATCATATTTTTCTTTAGGCCGTGAATCTTTTCTTTCATGGTTAGAAATAGTTACTCTGGATTACTGTCGGATTCGTACCGACTAAAACCACCTCCTTCGTCGTTCAGCAACCCTGCGGAACTGTATATGAAGATATTCCACCGCAGGGCAGGAAAGCCTTATCTAGGCTACGTCTGGTATCTGAGATTTCCACAGCTTCTCTTCCGTTTCAAGTTTCACATGGATACTTCCAATGCATTCCAATTTTCTCTCTTATCAAGCATGATGTCAACGATATTTTGCAGATTCAGTTGGATCCCAAGGACTTCTTCTGCTATCTGCCTATCGTGGCAAAAGCGAGGGCAGTTGAACACGGCGTGTTCTGGGTCTTTTACTTGATTTGGGCATTGCGGCAATATGGAGAACTGTGTAACCCAAATCTATACAGGTAACTTCGGTAGCCTCCATGGCCTGAAAGGAACTGTGTTAAGTGGTAATTGACTTCGCCACTGTTTATTTATTTATTTATTTATTTATTTATTTATTTATTTGTTTATTTATTTTTTAATAATAATTCTAATTTTATTAGTTATTAAGATTACATATTTATAAAATAATAAATCTTTCCTTAAAGTGTTGTTATTACACTGTGCCCAAATATTTTTTTTTTTTATTTTTTTGTTTGGATTTGCTTGAAATATTTTTCTATGTCATTCATTCAGACTGTTAAAGAAACAACATTTTTGTTTCTTTTCTTATTGATTTGACCATGATGCCATTCATGCTTAAATATGCGAATGCATATGCTCAAGTCATAATTTAAACAGTTAAAATAAAAACAACAACAGCAACAACAAAAAACTATTTTTTCAAATGCAGGCTGACAGTTAGCAGCATTTACATTTAACTTAATACTCTATGAGTGCAGTATGAATGCATGAGTATTTACAAGTATGAGTGATAAAGTTGGGTGGATAATTTATATGTGTATTGATTTAAATATTTGTCTGTCTATGTATTAAAGTATGCGTGTCATAGTGTTGAATTTTATATGTATGTAGTAGTGTTAATTTTTTGAATAATGTGCATAAATATGTAAAATATTGGCAAATTGTAATATTTTTTAGTATTTAATTTATGTGATGAAATACAAAACAGAAAATGTAAATGTAATTTAACAAAAATAGCAATAATAATATGGTAAATTTGCATTAAAATGTAGTAGCTATATGTTATAATGTTTAAAGTCCAAAATGTTTTTATTAAAAAAAAATACGTTTTGATGACAAACAAACCACTTGTCATTAAATGAAAGACATAAGAAAATTTAAAGGAATTGAACGTTAAAATCAAATGGTAAAAAATGAAAAATATTTATTTTAATTTAAAGCATATTATTGTTTAAAATAAATCAAATATGCTTTAAAAGCTTTTAAGCTTTTAAGGCTTATTTTTAAGATATTTTTAACGGGGGATTTTGTAAAAATAACGCAGTTTAGGATAAACAACGTTTGTGTAAGTTTAAGCTAAGATTAAACATTGATATATTAATTAATCAGATCAGCTAATAAGTGTAAGCTTAAAAGCTTTTGCTTTTGTTTAATAATTTTGCTTTTGTTTAATAATTTTGTTAAAAAAAAAAAAAATAATAAAATTATATTTTTTTTATTTTTATTTACAGATTCCATTCCTTTACATCTAAAGCTTGTTAAACAATAGTCAGTCTCTTGAAAAAAAAAACAATTATTTAGGCGGTGGTTTGACAACTACTTTGACTTCTAGATTTGCTTGGTCTCTAAGCATTTTTTTTTTTAATTTAATTTTTTTATGTTTTCCATTATTTGTTCCAAAGCCAAACAGTAGCTTATGTTTTTGGCTTTAAACGCAAAATTATTTTTTATTAAAAAAAAAAAACAATTTTAACAAATATTTTAAAGGCGTTAATATCAAATCAAATTTTGGTTTTAACGATTTGGCAATATGTCAGTTTTTTTTGTTGTTTTACGCTGACATGCTACTGGTGATGGCAGCCTGCTGTTGCTGGCACATGTTGGCGCTGATGTTGATGACATTGCAAACAAACATTTTGTTGAAAAGAATTTAAAATTAAAATAAGATTTACGTAAGACCGACGTAATACCATGAACAAAAAATGCAAGCCAAAAAATTAACAAGCACCTTACTTACTGGTAGTAATAAGGTGTTTTCTAAGTATAAATTCTTTAAAGTTGTGTAATTTTTAACATAAATTAAAAGATTATAGTAAAAAAATATATGTTAAAAATTTATAAGCAAGAATTAAAAATAAATCAAATTAAATTGATTTTTAATTTTAAATGACATTTTTAAAATAGACTTTAATTTAAAAGAAAATTTTTCGTAGATTTTGTTAAAATTTAAAAAAAAAAAAAAATTATTTGTCAAATTTAAAGATCAACAACTAGACTTCTAGAAAATGAAAAGCATTGATAAAAAAATTTAAGTTTAAAAGAGCCACAGTGCAACAAAATTGTGTTTGATAATTTTAAAGAATTTTAATTTTTAATTCAAATTATTGGAATTTGAGCTAAAATTAATAATAAAAATATTAAGGAATTTAATAAAATTGTTTCATTTAATAATAGCTTATGTTGTTGTCTTTTAATTATTTTAAAATAATTTAAACATTTTTAAGAAAAAATATTTTTAATAAATTTTTCAAAAAATTACTTTTTAAAAATGACTTTTAAGACAAAACATCGCACAGTGTTTTTTTGGAAATAATTCAGTAACTAAAGAACTGTTAGAGGTATCTTAATACAATTTCACATGCTTATAGCTGAGGTGTTTTTAAGCTGATTTGGAGGAATACAGGTGTCTAACAGGTCAGGAGGGAACTGGGTGACCCTCGAAATTGTCCATCTCAGGTATGTACTTTTTTTTTTTAATTGCCAAAAATTCATTTATGATATGACAGTAAAGAAATTTTACATATAGATAGTCCTTATAAATATGCTTACATGTGTAAGTTATCTCCTTTAGTTTAAGAGATATTCGGGTCGAAATAAACTTTTACTTAATTTTTAGCCTCGTGATTTTTTTAACTTGAAGGGCTTAATATTCCTCTAAAATTCTTTCAAAAATGTTTACCAGATTCTCCAAATTTTTAAAAAATATTGCTATAAGAATCATATAATTATAAGAAACCGTTAAAAAGTTATATTAATCGAAGTTGGAACTTTTAAAAAATTTATTTATTTTTTTCCCAAAAAGGTGGCAATATTTATTCAGTGATAAAATTAGTTTTTTGTTCTGGGCTTTATCATATTTTTAATGTTTTCAAAAGAAATCTTAATGTAAATGCGTGTAAAATAAATCCGGAGAAGTTTGGGACAAAGGTCTGCCCACGAGCCCCATACAAATTTTGTAAATTTTTGTAATTTATTGTTTTCTTTTTTGTTGCTATGTTCTCAAATCGCAAAGCTAAGATCGCCTTAAAATTATTTTAATATTTTAGCTCTATATGTTAAAGTATACACCCAAAATGTATTTTCTAACTGAAGCTGCTTATAACAACAGGGTGACCATTTCAATGAAAAAAGTCAATTTTTGAAGTTAGCTTTCCCCAAACTGAAATTTTGGGTATTTCGAAGTGAGAAAATGGGAATTTATTTATGTTTCTCTTTTAAGGACAAAATTTTTTATATTGTTTTAAAATTTCATAATGATGGCTTATTTATTATAGATTTTATTTAAGTTCAAATATTAAATTTTTTTTCGAAAAATATCTCAAAGTACAAAAATTTATGGTTTTTTGATAAATTTAATGAAGAAAATTAGTTTGAATACTTTATTATTTATATATTATAATTTTTCAAGTTATAACCTTTCCAATGATACTAAATACCAGTATAAATACTTTACACAATCGTTTAGAAACTAACTAAAACTTGTCCCCCTTTAAGCGAAATGTGCACATTTTCCTTAATTTTCTATAGAACAAGTGTACAGCTGTTTCCATATGTTTTTTAAAATAATTGTCTGTAACTTTTGAATGGATAAATATATTTGAATGAAATTTCACACAATTATTACTGAGGTATTTTCCACTATTTTTTGAAGGATAACAAGTTTCTAGGAGGTCTGTGAACAGGGAGCAGGACCACCAAATTTCGTAACCTCGTTTATTAAATAAGAAATAATTATATTAGTTGACCACTTTCAGAGGTGATATTCTAGACAAAGTTGGAACTGATATTAAATATAATATTTAAGATATTTAATCAATTGTTTAATTTTATAATAGCTAATGCTAATATCTAATTGATTTTGAAAAAAAAATTGAAAAATTTTGAACTAGAAATATTTTTTGTGAATTTTTTAAAAAAGAACATTTTAAAAATAAATAAATTTTGTCAATATAATATAAAATAAATATATTAAAAGATTTTATTCCATATACATATTTTTAAATGCCCATGATGTTGTCCATTAGATTTTTAAAAATAAATTAAAACAAATTTAATCCAAAATAATTTTTGTGAAATTTTTTCCAAAAAGTTAAACTTTCAAAAAAATTCAATTAATTTAATAAATTCTTTCAAAGTTTGAACTGATATTAAAAATAAAGATATTAAGGAATTTGATTTGTAGTTTAATTTTATAATATTTTATGACAACATCTACTAGAGATTAAGAAAATATTGTAACATTTTTAAGCAGAAATATTTTTTTAAATTTTTTCAAAAAAGGTCCTTTTAAAAAGACCCTATTAAGATAAAACCATATTTGTTCAATGTTTAAGTTATTGCTAAGACTATATAATATTAAGGGATTCTATCAGAAATTTTATTTTCTAAAAGAAATGGAGGAAAAAATTATTATATTATTATATTAAAATTATTATATTAAAAAAAATTATTAACTGATAAAATAATTGCTTAATTTTCTAAAATATTATTGCTTTTCTAAATAAAAAAAATCATTTAACCCTCCGTCATGCACATGTATCTGGTCAGATATTTTACGAATTTAACTGTGAAATACATTTAAATATTTCAAATTTGACTAGGGGTTTGAGTCTCCAGGTACCCTCTACAAATTATCGTTTTATGAAAAAAAACACATTAAAAAAACAACAAACAAAATTTATGTGGATTTTTTCGTCTATACATCGTGTACGCAGCGCATGTATCTGGCCAGATACACACACATTTTGTATGAAGAGTACTGTACTTTATTGGTATTTTGTGTTTTTTTCTCTGCGTTTGGTTCTTCCAAATATTGAAAACCGAATGAACAACATTCACATTTACTAATAAATTTAATTGAAATGAACTTTATAACAACTATTTTTTGAAATTAAACACAAAAATAATTTTTTTCTTGTTTTATTTCTCATTAAATTTTTTTTTGCACGGGTAGATGGTTAAGCATGTACTAAGAAAAAAAAATAGAAAATATATATCTGCCTGGCATGATAACAATATAACAATGTAATATTATCACGAAAATAGCATATTTTTCATATAAGTGTACTAAAAAACATAGTGTATCTGATCAGATACATGCGCTACTTACGTGACTATCGGAACATGTGCATGACGGAGGATTAATTTAAAAATCAAAAAAGAAAGAAAAAAAATTATATGATTTCTTCATCTGAGTTATATTGCTTAGCTGACGTAATTCTTCGCTGTATAGAAAAAGTTTAAAATCAATATATTTAATGAATAGAAACTAAGCCACTTTGAAAGTTATAAATGAGAAAAGTTCCATGTGAAAAATTTAAATTGAATATGAAAAATGCGATAAAAAAAATAATTATTTAATTCAATTTTAATCTGTTTCTACATAATGAAGAACTCGTCGTACAAAAACTATATTTTTTGTGAAAAAAATTTCATTCTTTTTTGCTTTAGCGCCTCTAGTTTCCTTAAAAAAGTAGATTTAAATGTTTCATATAAAAAAATAAATTTTTCAATAAATATAAATTTAAATTTTACTATTTAAGAGATTCCAAAACCTTTGTTTAACAAATAATTTTTATTAAAAATTTAAGCAATTTAATAAATTTATCATCAACCTCTCTCGTTAATACTTTCCCTTAGAAGAGAACAAAGTAAATATGCTGCAATTAAGTATTTAAATCTAACAAACTAACTGCAATTTACAAAAGCACTTAAACATTTTCCCGAACACACATAAATACTTAAATTGTCCTAATTATTGAGTTAATGACTGCCATATACACACACTTACTTCCGTACATTTATAAAACTACAATGTAAGCAAAACATTTCTCACACAGTTTTGTAAATATAAATTTAAAATTTAAATTGTGTTTAACAACAAAAACAAACAACCAAACAGCAAACAACTTTCTCTTATATTCAAATCATTATAATTATAATCATCGTTATGATTATTATTATTATGATTATTATCCTTTAAACAAACATTTGCTTGTCATAATTTTCCTTTTCTGTTTTGAATAAATATTGACATATTTAATGGAAATTTTTCATTTTCTAACCATAGTATGATTTCTTTTATTTCTTCTCAGTGATGTTGTTATTATTGGTGATGATGTTGTTGTTGTTATTATGTTATATATATATATTTTTTTTTTCGTTAGACAGCAATGACAACTTAAAATAACAGCAATAATAACATGAAGATAAATAACAACAATCTGTATTAAAATTACTTTTAACGGCAACAAATTCATTATAGAGTGTTATAATGTATGTTTTGTATGTATAGGAATGGATGTATAATGATGTAAGAGTGTTTTATGAATGTATTTGTTTTTCTGTGTTTTTATTATTCCTGTTGCTGTTGCTTTTTTGTTTTGTTTTCATTTTTAAAATAAATGACAGCATAAGTTGAAAAATGAAAGTATAGGGTGCTAAAGGAGGAACATTTTCATTATTTTAAAATATTTATAAATTATATTAAAATATTTATAAATTTCAAAGTCTTTAATAGAAATTTTGTTAAGTAAAATTAAAGATCATCTTAAATTATTTCAGCCTTGTAGATTCAAAGAAGTTTTTTTAGATTTCAACAGAAGAAATAGCCAGCCAAATTTACATTTCACATTGCAATGGTAACTCTAATTTGTCATTGCATAGTGGGACAGAATTTTAAAAATTTGTTAAAATTTTCATAATATTTAATCTAATCTAGACGTCCTTTTCACATTAGCACAGCGAAACTTATTCACAATTTTGTACTTGATTTTAATTTTTAAAGCTTAGAATTACTAACCCTTTAAGAGAGATGATATGATAAAGACTAGTTTAACTTAAATTTGATACTAATTGAGCACTTTATATATATATCATCGGAAAGATAATTATATTTTCTAAACAAAAATGGAACATTTGTTTTAAAATAGTTATTAAATTTGACGTAATAATGTCCGTCCGTCTGTCTTAAAAATAAAAAAAATAAAAAATTATAAATTAAAAAATACATATATAGAAAATAGAAATTTGTCATAAAATGTATTTAACTTAAAGCCGATATTAGCTGATTGTTTTATATATACCAATGAAAGGAAAACTATATTTTCTAATTAAAAATAGAACACTTGTTTGAAAATAGTTATAAAATTTTATGTAATAATTTCCGTCCGTCTGTCTTTAATAAAAACTAAATCATAAATTAAAAAAAAAAAAAACAATTCGATAGAAAATAGAAATTTGTCATAAAAAGTATTTAAATTAAAGCCGAAACTAGCTGAGCAGTTTATATAACGATGGAAAGAAAACTATATTTCGTAATTAAAAATTAAACACTTGTTTCAAAAAAATTATTAAATTTTATGAATAACGTAATAAAAAAAAAATATAATAATAATTTTAAAAGAGATATATGCAGAAAATATAATGTTAACCATAAGATATTAGTTATATATTTTATATATACCGATGGAAGGTAAACATTTTTTCCTACAAAAAAATATAACAACTGTTCCAAAAGAGCTATTGGAATTATAGTACTGGTGTCCGTCCGTCCATCTGTCCTTATTAAAAAAATTATTAAAATAAAAAATAAATATATGCAAACTATAAAGTTTGCCATGAGATTTATATAAAACAAAGCCCATATTAAATGAGTATTCTAAATATAGCGATGGAAAGAAAACTATATTTGCTATACAAGGATATAGCAATTATTACAAAACTTCTTTTAAGTTTGATATAATGCTGTCCGTCCATATATCATTAAGCATGCTGTATGTCACATGAAGTAGCTACTTAAAGTAGGATACTTTTGCAGATTCAGAGAAGTTTCGTTTGATATAAGGAGTAAAAATGGGCTCCTTAATTTACATTTAACATTTCCATGCTAGCTCTAATTTCGGTAAATATTTTTAAAATTATGATAGTATCTAAGTACCAATAGAAGAATAACTAAATTTTCTTGTTAAAAATAGAAAAACTTGCAGAAAAAATATTGAACTAATTGTATTAATGTCTGTCCTTTTGTCCTTAATAAAAAAATATATAGAATAAAAAAAATAAGTATATAAAAAAATAATAATGTAAGTTATATTATTTATTTAACTTAACTCCGATATAAATTGAGTATTTCATATATACCGATGGAAAGACAACTAATTTGTTTATACAAAAGTATAAAGGTTATTCCAAACTTTTTATTAAGTTTGCTGTAAAGCTGTCTGTCCATCTGTCCTTAGTCATACGGTATATAACAATTAAATTAACACTTTTGTAATACAAAATTGTAATTTTTATATAAGGAATTGCAATTCTTTTCTGAATTTTATAAATTCAGCCCCAATGTGCTTTATAAGTTCAAATATAGTTATTATCATTGCACAATATACAATCAAACTAATAATAATTAGTCAAATATATACAACACATACATACATGCTAACTCCCAGCAATAATAACAATTTGTAAACGGACATTAAGAGAAATTGTCATTTGCACACACACACACACACACATCTGTACAGCTACACAAATACAAACAAAATACTAGAACAACCAATAAACAAAACAAATTATATTTGTTTTGTTGACATTTAAAATTGTTTGAATGACAAACAAATACAATTGTAGAACATATAACAATAAAAAACTACGACTTTTCCAAAACCATTCCCGGGAAAAAGACAAATAATAACAACTAACACATTAAGAATGAAAATGAAAGTTTATTTTTTCATTTCATGTTTAGATAAAAAAAATTAGGTCTATAGTATAACAGTTAGGAAAAACTGTAGGGAAAGAGAATCTATACGCTAGAGACCAACTAGCACAAGACAGGATAATTAGTTTACTTTTATTGTGAGACAGACACAAAAGTGAGTTAAATATTTATATAGTTTTTTTTTNNGACATTGCAGCAGGATTTAGATGTCAATACGTACATACATACATACATACATACATACATACATACATACATACATACATACATACATACATACATACATATTTACTTTCAGTTTAACCTGCTTTGTCGTGGTGGTCTGTTTTGAAAAAGAAAATTTTAGTTAACAACTTTATGAATCATTGACATGCTTTAGTGAAAACATATTAATAGTGAATGAGCAAGTACGTTGTTGTATTAACAATTGAAAGATATTTTTATTATATTGGCAAAACATTTCTCTTACGTGTCTATAAATTTTATTCCAAATAATAATGTGATGCCATTAAATAAGTTATCAAAAGTTAGAAGACAGTTTGAATAGTAAAATAATGAAATTAAAAGGAAAGTTTATGAATAAAAAAATGTTCACAAAAATAGTCGTTACTTATGGATTAGTAAGGAATTTTTTTTTAATAAAAGTTAATTTGTTTTTCGAGATAATTAATTTCAAAACATATTTTCAAACAATTCCTTTAAACTTTTAAAGACGTTGGAATGATTTCTTTTTCAAAAAACTCTAATATTTGTTTCTTTCCTTAAAAAAGAATGACATAAACTTAATTTCATATTTCTTAAAGACTTTGTTTTATTAAGTACTTTAATATAATTCAAATTTAAAATATATTATTATGATTGCTTATTGACCTTGTTATATTTAAAGACACAAATAACAACATTGTCATTTTGTGATTGACATAATTTTCTACTTATGTGAATATATATTTGAAATTGTGACAAAAACATTGTACAATTTATTCTTGAATATCACAAACAAAGTAATGAAACCTTAAAATAAATAAAAAAAAAAATACACGTTTCTCTTTGAATTAAAAATTATGTCAGTAGGAAATTTAGGACACAAAAGAAAACTGAAGGAATAGAATACAAATAATTTATAATTTCTATTTTAAAACTGTTTTCTATAATAAATAGCTCGTGTTATTACTTATTACCCTTCTTTATGTCATAACTTATATTTGATTATATGGTAGCCAAACCACTCTCTCTCTCTCTCTCTCTCTCTCTCACAGATTCAATCGTTTCTATTTTTATTTTATTAATGCAATAGGAGTTAAAGTGTTTTCTACAAAATATGGACAACTTAACTATAATAGTTCTTTAGATATTCCATCAAGAATATTTCCATTATAAGGATATACTAATCCAGTGAAACCATCATCCATTTTTCACTTTAAATTATGGGTGTAAATTTTAGAATCTTTCCATAAGGAGTTTTTAATATATGAGGTATATAAGGTACTATTTCCCCTGGTCCTATCTGACCAATTTTCATTTCAAATTTGTCTATTGATGAAAATGCTATTCCCTAAAAATGGTAAGAATTTTGATGTGACAATATTTAATTTATTCGTAAATTATTAACTATTTACTTAGTAATGGATCTATATATAATTCCTTCTATATTTTCATATCAATTGTTGAACTTGATAAGAAAATTATTCTCGCTAAATTTTATGGCTTTTTTATATTAGGTTTTAAAATATTCAAAAATCATTTTTCTCCCATTCCCCTCATAATCATTACCCCGGAGGTAATGAAAAAGGTTCAAAAATAATTTTGTCAAAAAATACTCATTCATTTTAACATGCATACACTTGTACCTCTCAGTGCGCTTCACTACCCCTCCTGATATCTACTTTATGTGACCTATATGTCCTTTTTGAGATTTGATCTGAAAATTATTTCTATAACTTATTATTATTTTCACTGTAAGACTCTTTAAAATATGCGAAAATAAATATTAGCTTTGTATCGGGCCAACCTTTTTAAGAACCCATTCATCATTAAAAACTTTTCAACAATAAGAAAAGCCCATGAAAGATCACTTTGCAATTTTGATATATTATAGTTCTAGTAGTACAATTATGGTCCAAATTTTAAATTCTATGGAGTTTTTTTTTTAATTATAAATTATAATTTTTTTAGACATTTCTCGACAAAATTAATGCTAAATTAAAAAGTGTTAGTCCGATTTTATTAAAAAAACTTTTTTTTTTATGGTGGGTATACAAATCTGGAAAATAGAAAAACTGCAAAGA
>MINK01174046.1:4461-15956 GCA_001735545.1 Phormia regina | reverse complement strand
TGATCTATAAAAGAACTACAACTGTACTATAACTGAACCAGAATTTAATTACATTAGAAATGAACTTAAACTGAATTAGATCTCAACTAGAACTGAACTAGAATTGAAATAGCATTGAACTAGAACTTAAATAGAACTTAACCAAAACTTAAGTAGAATTGAACTAGAAAAGTTCAAGAACTGAAATAAAGTTAAACTAGAACTAGTATTAACCCTCAAGAAATCTAACATATGTAAATTTAAAATTCTATTTCTGACCAAAAATTATATAGCTTGAATCACTGTGCTCTTTAATTTGCCTTTACGTAATGATCTCGTTACTTTTTCTTTATGCAGTACTTATGATACTTCTTATTATGTGGTAGCGTTCTTATTATTGCTGCTGACTGTTCTTTTTTTTTTTCTCTCTTCGCATTGCAATGTGTTTTATCTTTTTTATTTTTATGCGTAAATCTTTACTTGGCAATATTTATACATACGTACGTACATAGGATGACTTCAACATGGGTCCAAGTATTTTATAGATTGTATTTTGTTATTGTTGTTGTCCATCTTAAATATTTGCATTGTTGATCTATAATAAATTTTAAAGAAACATGAGTTTTCAAAACCTCCATAGAATGTTTTTGAATATCTATGACGGTTTTCGAAGGAGGTTTTTATTATTAAAGAAAAGGTTTAAACACTAAATAAAGAAGGGCGTTGTAATATATAACATTAACACATTTGATAACATAAAAAAAAAAGAAAATAAAATAAAAATAAACAAAATAATCTCATATATGTGAGAGAATGTAGGCTAAAGATTTTTATAATGTGCTTAACTGACTAAAGACAAAGAGAAATATATTTATAAAGTGTGTTTGTATATCCAGTCTTGTCCTAATCTAATGGATTTTTGTGGTTGCAAAAATGTTGTAGTCTTAAAATTTAAATGACATCTTTATTAGGAAATAAAGGCAACAAAATAAAGAAACCCATACAAATAGCAGAAATTAAGAATACAATCACCTGACTTAATTGTAAACATTAGTAATTAACATATTAGTTAAACTTTAATATTTTTAATTAGTAATATCATTTAAACTTTAAATTAAAACTGTGTTTGCTAAAATTAATTTTTAAAAACATATTTTTATACGAATTGCTATACTAAATGCACGAACTTGATATAACAGAACTTATGTTAATATAAATAAAGTTGCGTGTGGAATTTGTATAAGAATCTCACCTCCTCTGCGAGTTGTGCGTAGTAATCCTATGACAACCTTATTTATATTGTTTATGTAAAAATGAGAAATAAAGTGAAAATAATGCTAAAATGCGTGTTAATCATTTAAAAAAAAAAAAAAAGAACTTAAGAGAAGTCATGACGCCATACGTAATCGATGGAAACCAAAAACAAACAAAACATTTTTTGTTTAATTAACTCTGTTAAAAGATGAGAAAGAAGAGACTTAATTTATTTGTTTAGGACAGAATACAGTATCCATTATTTCGATAACTGTCAATAAATACAAGACTGTAATATTGACAGTTGAATGAATAACGGACGGAATTATAGATTCTTAATAAACCACAAAAGCTCAAATTAATTACAAAAAAATAAATATGATCATGTCACCCCATCTTCCCCATCTAAATAACAACACAAACAATGACAACATTAATAAATCATTCAACATTTAGTCGTACGCAAAACATCGCTGGTGTGATGATTACAAACTATAACTAATTTATTTCTTTATTTTTGTTTTGGTTGGAACTTATTTACATTAAAATCAAATTTTAGCCGGTTTTAGGCGGGTTTTGTGGAAGAAATTTTGAAGCAAACACAAATAACTATTAATATGAGCTCATCATTAAGTTGAAAAAAATATATATTTAAAGTTTAAGTTTGAAATAAACAATAGTTAGTTATTAAAACTTAAATATAATTTGAAATGATTTAAATTCCATTCCTTTGCAAACAACATAGAGAAAATGTATTATGGCGCCCTAAATACATATATTTTCGTACACTCATCACTCCTATAAATAAAGTTTTCTTCTTCCAATTTTCTACCCAATTTTCTACAATTGGGGTTACACTTACTATTATTGTTTTGATAAAAACCATAAAAAAAAAACACAATGTTTTGACGGGAAATACACACATTTATATACAAAAAGAGAATATATATGTAATATATATGTAATATTCTAAAATTTGGCAGGGGATTCTGTTTATTATTCAAAATATTTACATTTGTCTGTGGAGGTTTCTGAGTATATTCGACTTCTATACAAAACATTGTTTATATTATGAGTAAAACTTTGAAATGACTCAATCGGAGTATAACGTAAATACCCTTTATGATAAGAAACACTGAAAAAAGCTTAATTCTGAGTTTATTTTCATAAAAAAAAAATTCTCACAATTTAACTTGTTATTGTAGATTTTTATTTCTGCGTTTCTTTTTCTATATATATATTATTAAAATTGTTTGGAAATATTAGTGTTTTTTGTTCGAATTTAGGAACAGTAACCAATCTATGAAGTCATCACAACCAAAATATATTATAATAAATTTATTTTAGTTTAGCTTTATTGTAGTAGTTGTTTTAAGGTTTAAGATACTATATGACTTTCAAAATATCATAATAATATTTCATTATTTATAATGTCAAATTTTTAGTAAAATTTCATTAAAAATCGGCACAAAATGAAATGGTCTATTTGTATTAGAGAAAGAATATTAATTTTTAATGGTATTGATATGAATCAATATTATATCTTTGAAAAATTCGCAAAACGTCTCAAATTGACTTGAATTAAATTACATATTTTTGTATTTTATTAGAAAATGCTTTTCCGGCACACATTCACATCAAAAATTTTTTATAAAAAATTTTGTGTTATAGATAATTTTTTAGTAAAAAATACCATGACATCTATCATTTTTCAAACTTTTTTCTTATCGATAAAAATAAACTAAAAAAATTGTTTATAATTGATTATAGTTTTTTTTATAGAAAATTTGTTTGTTATTGTTGAACATTTTTTGTTATCGATCGCTAATTTTCTGTAAAAACTTTTCGATAATTTTCTATACAAAGCATTTGTTTGTCGATCGATAATTTTTTGTATATAAATGTCCTGTTGCCGATTTTCACCCCTATTGTGAAGATTTTTTCTAAAAGAAAATTCATAACTATTTTTACAATTTGTTATAGTACATTATTCTTTAAACATTTAATAAATTTCATTTATAAGGAAAGACTTATGGGAACCAATATAACATTATATTCGAATCAATTACGAAGCGTCGAATAAACCCTACAAATGGCCGAAATACTTAAATAGCCGAACTAAGAATCCAGACATTTTCAATGAATTCATTCAAAACTAATTTCATATATCGTAGATAGGCTAACAAGGAGCCTAAGTGTATGTTTATAACAAGGCAATATAAATAACTTATACTTGTGGTTTATAAGCAAAGTGTTGCATAATTGCTAAATAATTTTTGTAAAATTAAAAGGAGGAAAACGGCAAAATATGTAACAAGATTCTAAAACTTTAATAAAAATACAATATTTAAATAAGTGTATAATCATCAGACTTAAAGGTACTATGTAGTTGATTTTCATTATATGTGCGCCATCAATACAAATAAATGCAATTTATATTAATTTCTTTACAAGGTTAAACATAAATTTTTTATCAGAAAATTCATAAAAATGTTTATTAACATATAAAAAACTTTTTTTTTTCATATTGACGATTTTATGACGATTTAAATAGTTGATTTTGAAGATTTTTTTCTCCAAATTTGACGATTTTTCACCAAAGTTATCTGGCAATTATGGCTGCTTCGATTTTCTCAAAATCCGTTGTCGTTAGAGGATATGTATGACATCGGTTAGATGTTTCGATTTTCCGGAAATTCGACACAAAGATAGTACCAGTGCGTGTGGTTGGATGTAACGCCCACATTTTACGCCAACTTTTTTTAAACTCTTAGACAGCTGCACCAATTTTCACAAAAATTGTATGTATGTGATGGTCTTTGTGTGCTATGTAAGAGCTAGATTGGATATTGGATAAGGAGTAGCGAATCGCACACACATTTCTAGCGAATATATTTTATTATTAATAATTTGATTAAAAATTTCTAGGTATTAAATTGAAAACTTTAATAAAAAACATATTATGATTCTATTAGATATCAAAATTATAATTTAAAACTAAAAATGATTTTACTTTAAATTTGTTTTCTTTTAGTTTCATTCATTGAAAAACTTAAACAAATAGAAAATGTCATTCACTACTGAGTATTGTTTCTTAATGAGTTATTAATAATTTTTGGTTTTTTATTTGTAAATCCACGAAAATAATTTGTTATAGTTATACAAATTTAAATATTTATATATATATAATAAAAAAAATAAATAAATAAATAAAATGATTCAAAAACTATAATTTCATAAAAGTCACATACCATAGAAATGTTTATTAAGGTCTGACTAAGAAAAACTCACTCAGTATCATAGAGAAAATAAACTTAATGAGTGTAAAATCATTCTAATATTTTTGTTTTATTGTAAGAACTTTAGAAAGCTTTTTGTGTCTTTCAACAATTTAGTTGTGTATCAACAATATTTCCGTAAAGTTATAATTTTGTAAAATATTAAAAATAAAACGAACGGTCAACGTAAAATATTAAATTAAAAAATTTAAAACAAACAAAATATAAGCTATTTAATCCATTGACAAATAACTTAACAAATGTGAGTTTAATTATACAAATAAAATAAATATATTTTTAAAATGGACATGATTTGAATTTAAAATATTTCTTTAAATATTAACAAAAAATATTTATTTAGATTCCTGACCTAAATTAACAATTTTTGCTTTAAGTTTTAAACAAAAAGAAAAAAAAAATATATACCAACTATATGAAATACATAGTTATGTATGTGCTTTCATATTTTCATATTCAAAGAAAAATATTGAGAATAACTACCTCTATATATCTATGCCATTTATTTGTTATTTATTAAGATAAAACGAAAATATAATCAGATTTTCAAGTATTACTTAGAAAGCATTGTTTTCATTTTATCGAAGGTCTATTGTTGGAAATTGCTTTTAATAATAGTAGGCTTCTTAAAAGAAATAAAAAAAAATACAATAAATAAAAGAAACAACTAACGCATCCTCTTTATATATTTATGGCGCAAAAAATTCTTGTAATGGAAATGCAATAATGATTAATACAATTTTAGTTACTGTATGTACATCATATCACACATAATAATTGTGATGATGAAGATGATGACGCTGACTGGAGATGTACATACTTACAAATATACATATAAGTATAACATTCACCATCTGAGTTCTCTTCAAACATCCTCATTCATGTTTAGTGATGTCTGGTCAAAACATGCGCACTACTTACCCCTTGTTTCTATTTTCAAGGGGTATGATGTCATTTTGTTTAAATATAACTTAAGGAAGAGGGAGTTAAATATCTTTCTACTTGAGTTTAATCTATATATGTACTTACATTCCCGCGCCCCTTTTATTTTCATAGTAGGACATTAAGTTACGTTAGAAGTTTTCCCTATGGATTTTTTTAGAAATTGTGAAGTGAAAGTTCATGCTATAGCAGCTTTAAAAGATTAACAGTTTTTTGAACTTTCTATTATGGTTTTATTTAAAGTTTAAACTTTAGAAAATAAGGGTGAAAAATAACAGTTCTTTTGAATTTAAAATAAAATAAAAAAAAAAAAAATTATTCCATAGAGTAATAATTCTTAAAAAAATAACAATTGTTTTGATTTAAGTATTTAAATTATTTTGAAATTCTTCCAAGTATTTTTTATACCATCGATAATAATAAAAAATCAATAGAAAATTGTTATCTACCAATAATTTTTATAGAAAATGTTTGCTATAGAAAATATTCTCTTATCGATCAATAATTTTTAATAAGAAATTTTCTCCTATCGAGCAATAATTTTCAATAGGAAATTTTCTCTTATCGATCACTAATTTTCAATAGGAAATTTTCTCTTATCGAGCAATAATTTTCTATAGAAATTTTTGTTATCGATCATTAATTTTCAATAGGAAATTTAAAAAAAAATATTATGAATAATCTTCGGGAGATAGTCATTAAATATCGAAAGTTTAGTTTCGGCCTTTATATATATATATATATATANNATTTTGCTACAGTTTCTTCTTTGGCGATATCACAAAAAAAAAAAAAAAAATGTTTATACTAAATGCTACTTTAGAAGATATATAAAAAAGAAATTTTTCGTTTTTGTTTTGTTAAACTTTTAACAAATAAATTGTGCGTCTTATAATGAGATTTGTTAGAATTTTAATAATTAATTGATGCAAAATGCTTCTGTTTAGTCTAATTTAATTTTAAATGACCAAAAATCTTCTGGTTTTTGAAGTTGAAAATAATTAATGGGGGGGGGTGTGCATTTTTTTCTTATAGTGTTTCTAAATAGTTTAATGGAAATTGATTAGGAAAATTAAGTTCTTTTTGATAATTATATAAAAAAAGTCCTTGTTTAAGATAAGAATTTTGTTTTGTGTCGCAAATTTTCTTAAATAAAATTTGTGTTATATTTATTTCAATTAAAATAATTTCATTTGAGTTAATTTAAATAATTGATTTTCTATATTGAGTTTTTTTTTGAGTTTTTTATGTAGACTTATGCAGCCATATTTACAAAAAATAATTTATGTGTGATAAAGGTTTACTAACTTTTTGTATGAAAATTTCCGTAAGAAAAAGTTAGTAAATCTCTATCAAGCATACATTAATTTTTTTATGCGGCTGATAGACTTTCCTAAATATTAGACACATTACTATATCTAAAATTATAAAATTTGAATCTTTGTTTTGTTTGTTTGTCTAGTCACTAGGTTACATGGATACATATATTACATAAACCACCATATGTGGGTGGAATATTATACTTTTGTACTGATGGACTACCAGTCGCCTCATAATCATTTCGTTAGGCGATTTAACGATATCCGGCCGTACGTCTGTTTATGTAAACCTTGTAAATAAAGTACAGGTCAAAATTTTAAGGTAAATTAATGGAAATTAGCACACGATGTTTTGTTAGGAGAAGGACGAACCCTATTAAAACAGATTCCATAATTTTACCAAGGTCCTTTCAATAAATTTCGATGTACCTTCACATCGAGTGCCTTTCTTTCATGTTTGTTACTGCATTCGTTTTTTAATGACTTGGATATTCTAAATAATAAAATTAAAACACTTTCGTTAATTTAACAATTGTATCAAAATAAAAATATTGGTTAAAAAATTAGTTAACTTCTGAAGAATCCACACATTTACATTTCTTTAAAGAGTACTAAAAACTGTCTTTCTATTATGTTAATCATATTAAAAAATATTCTTTTCGAATTTGATTCACGGTCGTAAATGTCTCAAATATAGCAATATTTGAATAAAATTTAACTTCCGCTTTATTTGGGTTGAAAGAATCACTATATAACATTACAAGAGTATTTAACTTTTTCTTAATAGCACTGTGCTTCAATTGTTATGATATTCGTTTGTATTCTTTTAATTGTACACTTAGTTTAAATTCACTTCCTCAAATTATAATTTGCCCGCTTTTGGCATAAATAACTTTAAATAGTAAACAGAAATAATAGAAATTCAATTAAATAATCATTAATTTATCAAGTACAAAAAATGTAAAAATTTTATAAAATTAGATCAGCTTAAATACATACAAACATACATACAAATTATGTATGTATGTATAATCATTAAACGACAAATAATATATACAATAAAAATTCAAAAAATATAGTAGGATATAGAGACGAAATTCTCGATTGACAATTAAACATAATTGTTGTTTTTATTTTCCTTTGACAACAACAACATATATTTGATTACATGTATTTTGTTGTTGCATGAGTTACGATTTTGACAATTACTTTCGACTCTTTGACACAAACATTTAGTGATTTTTTGTATCGTAGCAACAACATGAACATAAACATAACAGTAGCTATATATTTAATTATAACATATAAATTACCTTTTAAAATGAAATAAAATGAAGAATATAAATTAAAATATAACTAAAAAAAAATTAAAAATGTCTAATGATTGATTATGTATGATGTCTTCATTAGAAAGCAATTACCAGATAATATAAGCGTGTGTTTAGCTTAAAACATGGGAAAAACATACGTATTTCTATATTTAATTTTATATGTTTTTAATATTTATTAAGTTTTTATTTGTTTACTTAACAATACCATATTAAATACAAAACTAATTAATAAAAATATACAATAAAATAATATCTAATAACTCACAGTGGGTTCAAACGCGAATTTTTTTGGTAGTAAATTGGTATCTCGAGTTGCAATGTATGAAAGTGTTGTTAAAAGAAGATCTAAGCTATTGGAAAAATTATATTGCTATCACCATGTGATAGCTCGCGATAAGCTTAAATACACGATGTAGTAAAATTTTGTATCCTTTAGCCTATCTCGTTTTATCAGACAGTGACTACAATGTAATTACGAGTTGTTTCGTAAAAATTATTACAAAAAAATGTTGCTTTTGGCCCCACTGTACAACTTATGTATAAATTATAATAAATACAGCTAAAAAAAAATCACACGCTATGGTTTTAATGTTCAACAATACATTTTGTAGAATACATTTTAATTATTCATTCCATTAGTTGACCCTTTTTGTAAACCGTTATTGCATAGAATTCTGGCAAACGATATAGTTTAAGACGATTATGACTAAATTGACCATTGGCCAGCGCTTTAACATAGAAAATATCTTTCATTTGTATTTCTTTAGGTGCACTTCTTTCATCGATTTGATTTTTTGATATTTTGGGGCGATAACTTTTGCGTTTTAATAATTTTATATAAATAATATCATTATCTTTGTACATGGCTCTTCCTGTGTAAGCATTTCTAGTAATTTCTTTGGCTGGAGGATATATTAGAACTGGCTGTATGGGTAAAATTTCATTTGGTTTGGCTGAATAAAGATCTCTATTGTCTATTAGTTCCATAGTTGTGGTTGTAGGTAATACAGCTGCTAATGTTGTATAGATACATATTGTGAATACGATTATATGTGGAATCTGAAATTGATAAAAGGATAAGTTTTCATTTAATGAAATATTTTTAAGTTTTTAAAGATGAGAAGAATGTGATATATTTAAATGAGCTTTATTAAGAAGACATTGAAACTTTTAAAAATTTATTTTTTTTAATATATACAATATCCATTTTATTTGAAAAAGTTTTAAACATTATGTTGCTTCTTTGTTTCTAAAGACAATAGCTATTATTTATTTTTTGTTTATTACAATTAATTTTATTAATTTCTTTTATTCACTTTCACTAAATTTTAAACCGAGCACAAAGTCTAAAATATTTATAATTCATAACACATTAATTATATTTTGCTAAAAACAATTTATACTTACTTTAAAATTATATATATAAAAAAAAAATAATAATAATAATAATAATAATAATAATAAATAAAGTACTGGGAAGATTTGCCGTACCCATGTAATAAATATGAATTATTACAAACAATTTGTTAAATTGTTATTTTTTTACTTAATTATAAACAAGTTTATTTAAGACCACAATAACATTGACCCTGAGTGATATATATAACTAAAGTTTTTTTTTTTTTTTTATAACGGACTGTTCAAAATTGATGCATATCTTTAATTAAATAAACACAAGGTTAAAAGAAGTATTTAGTTTATAATGAGGTACTGGGTGGGTCCAAAGTCTAAAGGAAAATTTTGAAAAATTGAAGTTAATATTTTTAATATATGAACCGTTTAAATATTTTAAAAGTGGCCTAGAATCGAGACATATGTCTATTAATTCAAATATTGGTTTCTAGATTTTCTAGAGAATTTATTTTAGCTACATCATATTTGATTTACAATTTATGACCATGCGATATCGATAGGTGATTTAATAAGAATAAGACAGATTTAATGGACAATTAGAACAAATGGGAACTTTTTGAAAATTTATTTTATTATAATCCCTTTTAATATGTAACTATTTTTTATTTGTAGTTTTGTTTTAAATTGGTACTTATTTCAAACCTTTTAGAAAATTATTAGTATTTTGTATTGAAAGTTGACAATATACATACATATGTATATTCTTGTAACTTTATATTTTTTGAGAATATTATAAATTATTAAAACAATGAATCACTGAATTTGTGGCACGGTGTTTCTTAGTCAATTCGTATACACGGTATCAATAAGCACTAAGCCTCTAATCCACATGTTGCACTATTTGCTTTAAAATATTGTTAAAAAATATCAAAAAATTCTATCAGTACTTTTTAATAAGGTCTAAACAAGTTCATTTTCAAAAAAAAAAACAATTTTTATTATATAAAATAATACAAATTTGAAAATGTCAAATATTCAAATTTTTTATTATTCAATCATAAAGATAAATATGTTGCAACAAGACATTTTTCATTAAAATCAATGTTTATGTTTTGATTTTGAAATTACATAAAAATAATTTAAAAAATTACAAAATTATTTTTTATTTCACAGTTCATGTTAGTTAGTACTTATTAATACCAAGTTTCCGAATTGACTGCGAAAACCCGTGTTGAAGAAATTTATGTTTCTTTTTTCAATTATGTGCTGTTTTAAACATTTCTTTCTATTATTTTAGGTCGAATTTTATAATAATTAAGTATAAAACATTTTACTCGTTAATTAGGGTAATTCAGAATGTAGATTCAAAAAATTAACATATTTTTAATATGACGATGAAAAAATATTTATAAATGTTCTTTACCAGCAATTGAAAGTTACAAGTTTTAAACATTTGGTACAAAAAAGTCTTGAGTTTTGTCCCGAAATGAGCATAAATAATTAAAAAGATGCCCGCAAAAATTTTGGCCCATAAACATTCATTTTAATACATCATGCGAAACATTTTGAATATTTTACAAATTTTATAATTTTATACCTTTATACTTATATACCATTTGATAGTATTTTATTAAAAATAAAAATTAGGTCGCCAAAATGAACAAAATCCCATGAATAATAATTGAAAAAAAAAAAAAACAACTAGAAACATGGTTTAGGTTATTAATACGCATCGTATGAGTTATTTTCCAACAAAGAAATTACAAAGCATTTGTTTGGAGAGGAAAAATAGGCATCGATGTTTCTAGATTAAATGAAACTACTTTATTTTAGTATACCTTTTGACAAAACTTTTGTTCTTTTGTGAGTTGGTACTAAAAAAGAAAAAGTTCCATTCTTTGCTCGGTCTTTTTTATTTATATTTTTGGTAACGTAACAATATGAAAAATTGACATCATAATAAAATTCTTTTGGATGAGCATTTAATGACATAAGTTTGGAAAAAGGTCTCAGAGAAATAA
>MINK01174045.1:5848-19756 GCA_001735545.1 Phormia regina | reverse complement strand
ACATTGTTCATTGTATGTGTTTTTCCCTAAAACACATGTTATGTTATTAAGGATGTCTTTTATTTTAAAACCTAGTTATTCCCAAAAATAGTACGTGATATTTTTGTCAAAATTTTGTTTTAGTCTTTAAGGTTGATGACTATTAATAACAATAGACTTTGGGTGACCAATATGTTATTGATTTTATAAACTGATTTCTAAAGTAAAAGGAAATACCAAAGGATTTACCAAACAAGTTACAGAAACGTGACTAGAACATTAAGATTGAATTTTTCGTATTTGAAATGCACGTGCAAGTGACCTCCAAGGTTTTTTGTTTTTTTTTTTAAGAAAATTTTAAGTTAAATATATTTCCTGGCTATTGTTTTATCTTATTAGATCAGCTAGAAAAAGAAAATATAAAAATTAAAATAAAAACAACGCCTTAAAAAATCCTTTTCCCAGGACTAGAATGATTTAGAAAAATTAAAGAATTTTAAGAAAATATAATCAATTATATAAACAACAAAAGAATGATACAATTAAGAGATAAAACAGAAAAGAATTTAGTTTTAATTAAAAAAAAAAAATAATTTAATTTTAAAAACTCAATTATTTCTAAATTCTTTTTAAAATCATATCATTATTAAAGATCTTTACGCTTTCTAGGAAAGAATTTTTTAAAAATCTCTTAATAAAAACTCATTCATTTCTCTTCATTTTCAATCCCTTATTTTTTCTTTCAATATCTTATTACTTTAACTGAATTCCTTAACTTTTCCTTTAAGATTAGATTATTTTTAAGAAAAATTCTGTTCGAATTTTTTTAACTATATCATTGATAAACTAAAATTCATTGATAAACTAACATTTCTCTTAGATATCCTATTGCTTCCTGATAAGATTTTTAGGCCACACATATACACTGTATAAGTGTCCTTTTTTTGAGTTTTGTGTGACCAAATTATCAAGGAAGTAATTAGCACTATGTATAGTAGGATAACTAAATAATTATCTTGAGTTCATTGAGTAATGATGTCAAATATTATCTAATCAAACTTTTGACATAGAAGAGATAAAGACGGCAGGTTGCTGAAGGAAAATTTTACTTTATTTTTTTATAAGAAAAGAATGTTTGTGAATGTAAAAGTTATTTAAGATTAAGAACAATTTTAACCGTGAAATTAAAGATTATAAAGACCACACATATTTTTCTTAACAATATCAAAGAATAATTAGCACTAAATACATTTAAATGAAATTGAGTCTGTGTTATTATAGTACTGCTTTCAAATATTATCTAATCAAATTTATAATTTTTTTTAACCGAAAAAACTTTTATGTTACTTTCTCTCTTTAAAAAAAAAAATTATTAACTTTTGAGATACCATTTTCGAACTACACTGTTATCTTTAGGATAACAATTGAACGTTCAACATCAGCCCTTCAACGTTTGATCAACCAACAGTCTTACTTTGAAGGAATGGCAAATGCGATAAAAACTGAGACTCTCTTCATAATTGTGTGCCGAATAGAGATTTGCATTGGAACGTAGCAGTTTCGTAAGAAGATAAATTATTTGGATAAACTGTATAAATTTAAAAATAAATATGTTGTGAAAAAATTACTTGGTTGCTAAAAAAAAAAAAAAAACTATATGAGCCCTCTGGTATTGTTTGAATGTCAGTTTTTATAACGAAGAATAATCCTTTACAGTAAATATTAAAATTTCAAACTCTATCCTTTAGAAAATGCTTATAAACATACTAAAAGAGTTTTTTGTTTATTATTCACTATGATTGTTAAAGGTTTTTTAAGAGCACAAAGAGTAATAAGTTACATCTTGCAAGATCTCAAGAGAAAAAAAGCTTTTTGTAGTTAGAAAATAGATGCACATGTAGAAGATTTTAAGAGTAGGCAGAGATAAGAGAATATATAAAACATTTAAAAGAGTAACAAAAGCCTAGTTAAGTAGTTTCTTAAGTTAATGCAGTTTAATATATTTAATAAATATTTATAATTAATTGAAACTAAGAATAAAAACAAAAATCTTTTTATTAATAAAAATAATAAGATTTTTATTTTTCCTAATGATATTTCTTATTAACAATAAATATTTTATTTTGCATCAATAAAAATCTTATTATTTATAACAAAAACAAAAGCATTGTAAAAGTAGAATATATTTCATTATATTTTAATTATAACAAAATATTAATTAATTTTCATTTGCGAAGCCAAAATGTTTATGCTGAAAAAAAGTTTGTTGCTTAAGTCTTTTGTTTTAATATAATTGAATATTAAAAGGTAATGTTTAAAAAAGCCCTAGTAAATTTAAAATTTTCTTTAAAGCTTTTGAAAATATATTTTTTTGAATTATTTCCAACGATAAATTTTAATTTAATAAATAATATAAAATTAATTTTAAAACCAAAGCAATATTGTTCATTTTGGTTTGCCTTGGTTTTAAAGCACGAGACTAAAGATTTTATTTATGAAAAATTTCTAGTTTTTTTTAATGTTTATAAACAAATTATAAAAATTTCAGTATAAATATTTGAATGTAAACATTTGAGTATAAAAAAGTAAGTATTACAATTTTATTAAGAGAATTTTTAGCATAATAATTTAAGCAAGAAAATTTAATTATAAAAATTTTAGTAAGAAAATTAACCCTACGTCATGCACATGTATCTGGCCAGATATTTTACGAATCTAACTGTGATTTAAATATATTTCTAATTTGGCTAGGGGTTTTGGTCTCCAGGTACCCTCTACAAATATTGTTAGGTATCGTTTTATGAAAAAACACATTAAAAACAACAAACAAAATTTATGTGGATTTTTTCATCTATACATCGTATATGTAGCGCATGTATCTGGCCAGATACACACATATTTTTTATGAAGAGTACTGTACTTTATTGGTATCCAAATTTGAAATTTGATTCCAAATAATGAAAACCGAATAAACACCATTCATATCATCAAATATTTCAACACTCGTTTGGTCATAGAATCGTATTTTGGAAGACCAGTAAATGTAAGTTTGATTGATATAACATTTGCCCTTCATTACATTTCATTTTCTTCGTTGTCCTTTTTCATTTTAGTTTCCAGTAGTAGTTCCTAGCTCAAGTGGTGCTGATACTCTACAAAAGAGAAAATGTTGACAGCTTTGTACATTGGGAGATGAAAAAATTGGCCGACTAACTCGTTTGTTTTCTGTTCCAAGTGCTCGAATCTGGTTGCCTACAACATTCGAAATCAGAAAATACATGTTTTAGTTGTTTACCTGAAGCTATGTACGACTTTTTTTAATTAGAATTATTTCTTATTATTTATTTTTCATTAAAATTTGAAAATATATATCTGCCTGGCTTGATAACAATATAAAAAATTATCACAAAAATAGCATATTTTTCATATAAATGTACTGACTTTATGTATGTATCTGGTCAGATACATGTGCTACATACGTGACTATCGGAACATGTGCATGACGAAGGGTTAAGGTGTAAACATTTTAGTATAGAAATTTAAGAAAAAAATTTTAGTATAAAAAATTTTGTATACAAATTTTATAATAAAAATTTAAGTTTTATACTTAAATGTTAGTATAAAATTTTAAGTATAAATATTTTAGAAGAAAAATTTAAGAATAAGCATTTTTATACAAATTTTAGTAGATAATTAAATTTTAGTAAAAAATTAAAAAATAAAAATTAAAGTATAATAATTTGAGTATAAACATTTAAGTATAAAAATTTTAGATTAAAATTTTTAGAATAAAAAATTAAGTATACAAATTTTAGTATAGAACTATAAGGAAAAAACTTAAGTATAAAAATTTGTATAAAAATTTTAGAATAAAATAAAATTTTGGTAAAAAAATTAAAAAATAAAAATTAAAGTACAATAATTTAAGTATAAAAATATAAAGTATACAAAAGTATACAAATTTAAATTTAAACATTTAAATATTAACTAAATTATACAAATTATACCAAAATGTGCTAAGAAAACATTTCAGTATAAAAATTTTAGAAGAAAAATTTAAATTTTCATAAAAATTTAAATATAAAAATTTTAGAATAAAAATTTAAGTATAAAAATTTTAGAATAAAAATTTAAATTTTCATAAAAATTTAAGTATAAAAATTTTAGAATAAAAATTTAAATTTTCATAAAAATTTAAGTATAAAAATTTTAGAATAAAAATTTAAGTATAAAAATTTTAGAAGAAAACTTTAAGTATAATAATCTCAGTATAAAAAAATAATAAAAATTTTATTAAAAAAAAATTAATTATAAAAATGTTTGCAAAAACATTTTAGTATAAATATTTATGTATAAAAATTCTAGTATAAAAATTTAAGTTCAATAATTTTAGTTTAAAAATTTTAGTATAAAAATTTTAGAATAAAAATTTTAATATAAAAATGTTAGTGGAAAAATTTTTGTAGAAAAATTTTTGCAGAAAAATTTTTATAAAAATTTGAGTATAAAAATTAAAATATAAAAATTTTAATATTGAAATTAAAACATAAAAATTGAAGTATAAAATGTTTAGTATAAAATTTTAAGTATAAACATTTAGATATAAAAACTGAACTATTAAAATTTTAGCATAAAAATTAAGGCTAAAAAATTTAGTATAAAAATTTTTATATCAAAATTTTAGCACAAAAATTTTACCAGAAAAATTCAAGTATAAGATTTTTAGTAAAAAATTTAATACAAACATTTTTGTATACAAATTATAAAAAGTATAAAAAAGTATAAAAAATTATTTGCAAAAACTTAAGAATAAAAATCTTAATATAAATATTTTAGTATAAAAATTAATGTATAAAAATTTAATTAAAAAAAATTAAGTATAAACATTTTAGTATAGAAATTAAAGTAAAATAATTTTAGTATAAGCATTTTAGTATAAAAGTTTAAGTATAAAAATTTAGTATAAAAATTTAGTATAAAAATGTCAGTATAAAATTTTTAGTACAAACATTTTAGAATTCAAATTTTGTAATAGAAATTTTAGTAAAACAAAATTAGTGCAAAAATTTTTTAACAAATTTTCTGAATTGAAAGTAAAAAAATTTATAATTTTTTTTAATTCTTTCAAATCTAAAGTTTTTCTTTAACTTTTTCTAGCAATAATTTCAGGTATTTTCTTTATATTTATTTAAAGCTAAATCAACAATAACAGAAAAAAAATGTCACTAACTCCTTGTTTAGTCCAACAATTTAAACTTGTTTTAGTTGTTTCGTCTTTATGCTACATTTTGGCTTACAAGCAATTATCATTAAATCTTGGCGTGGTCCATTGAATTTGACCACAAAAGGTTGTCTTTTTGTTAACTTTTGTATTTTCTTTTTGCATAAGTTGTAGTATATATATGTTTTTGTGGTTACTTAAAGCATAACATTAAACCAGTTTAAATGAGTCTCAAAAAAATAAAAAAATAAAAAATTAAATAAAGTTAAGTGTATTAAACCCAAAACTAAAGAATTTCTCTGCATGAGTTTTGCAAGCATTTATAGGATGAATTGTGGTTAAATTAAATTTTTGTGGTTTTGTCAGAGATTTTTTCACAAATCGACAGTTTTAGATTATTAAAAAGAATTTTTTATTTAAATCAATTAGAAAGAGTTTTAAAAGGAGGATAATTGAGGTTTTAAGTAAATTTTTGGTCAATTTAAAAAGTTTCGTTTAAGCTAATGCATTTCCACGATTAATTCTATCTTAACACATACATACATACATATGTATATTTTTTTTATTCTTTTTATTTTGAAATTACATTTTATTATGAATTTCTGCTATTGTTCAAGTCCCCTTTTAAGTAATTAATTCTTTACATTTAATACAACCTTGAACTTCTATTGCATATTTAAAGCGAAAGATTTATTTAACATCTACCCTGTTTAAACAACATTTTTCTCATTTACCATTATTCAACCTTGTTTTTATGTATTTTTTTTTCTTGCTTTAACACAAGTTTAAATCATGATTTGACTTGCAAGTTTTTTTTTTCTTACAACTTTTGCACAACAGGTGCATTAAAATCTCAACTTAAAAATCAAATACAATTTTATGGTACTTTTATAGCATGACATAAACACAGCATCTCATCATGCTTTCAATGTTTTTTTTTTTCTACACTCAAGTGGCATCTAAAAAAATGGGGAGCTTCTGTTTAAGTTACTAACACACAATTGCACAGATCCCATATATATTTAATGCTTCAAATTACGTTTTTTCTCAACTGAAAGTCTAGAGTCAAGAGTGAAATATAAGAAAAATTATTTCACAACATTGCAATTTTATATTTGCAGCTGTTGTTTTTTTTTTAAGCATGTACAAGCATGTCTGATTTGAGGAAAGTGTAACAATAATTTAAGTATCTTTTGTTGCACTGCAAGGGAAGTGAAATGTAATGTACTTTAAAAGAAAAAAAATGATCAAAAAATATTTAAAAAATCTGAAAAGGGATAAGAAATAAAAATGTTCCACATTAAAAAGTCCTTAAAAGCAAAATTATTTTTTTTTCTTCTTGCATATTCTTATGAAATCAAAAGACTTAAGTCACAAACTTTTAAAGTTAGTATGATTTATTTTGCTAAGAAGTAAAAAAATTCAAAAAGAAAATGTGATGAAATTGTGGTTGCATAACATACATAGATACTTACAAATGTATGTATGTATGTATGTATGTATGTATGTATGTATGTATGTATGTATGTATGTATGTATGTAGATATATTACAATATTCCCATAAACTTTTTTGGAGTATATCATATATAAAGACCAATCAGAAGATGCTTATTGGTAAGATCAGTACAAAAAATATGACTTTCCTTATAAGGAATTTAAAGAATTATGTCTCTCATACATTTAAATAAAATAATGATCGCTTTTATCAATATACTTAACTATTTGTAATTTTGAACTTGTTAAGGAAAAATATTTTAAAATTTTCTTCCTGAGGTTTTTGCCTTGAAAGAACTTTTAAGTCCATTTTAATTTCTACCAACAGAAACACAGATATATAGCTATTTATCAAAAAAATATTAAATTATAACAAAAGACTTAAGAAACAAACATTTTGAATGGTTTAGTACAACGGTTTTCAAATGGTGATCCGCGACCCACAAGGACATAATATTTTTACTAAAAATATTTTATGGAAGTTTTAAATAAAAATTCCAATTCAAAAATGGAAAGAGGAAAATAACTGTTATTTTTGGTAGCAACCAAAAACTGATTCGTATTCATTGTGATTTTAACGAAGTTTATTTTTAAAAAGTGATATGTTCACATTTTCGATTATAAAAACTACATTCTTTCGAAGACCCATATACTTTGATTGAAAACTTTTCACAATATATTATAGGTTTCTAAACTGCATTTCATTTGAAGATTATGTTTAGGAAAAGTTTGACATATATAATTTTAGAAAATAAACTAAAATCAAAATTTGAATGTAAAGTGAATGAAATATGAGAGGATGTGTATCTTTGCTGGTTGGGTTATTCGAATTTTTTTTCTATTTTAAAATCATCACTGTGAAGATACCTTTGAGAAAACTATATTTTAATCATGGAATAATGTCCATTAGAATAAAATTGTTAGCAAATGTTAACAATGGAAGAGTGCGACTTTAAAACTCTGAATTAAAAATAATATATAACCAATAAATTTGAACCAAAAAATTGAAATTTATCAGCTTATTGGCTCCGTAAACTGTTTCTCATCATCATAAAGCTTTAGGTGGAATTATTTTTGTTCCATTAAACCAATGAATCGATTTTGTGTGGATGATTTGATTATTTCATCTTTACGTAGTATTTTCTCTGATTTTTAAAGTTGAAGTGGATCGCTATACCATTACAATGTCAAGTTTTTAGCCCATATAGGATAAATATGATATGAATCGAAAAGATAAATATTTGTCATTCCGTATGTAACATAACGAAAAAAGATCATTTAAAACATGACGAAGTATATATTTTCTGGGTCTTGATTAGGTTCTTAGTCGATCTAGCTATGACCGCCTGTTGAGAGCAAGATAAGGCTGGGACGGGACAACGATTAAATTCGGCACAAATATTTATCCTATATAAAAGTTTTGTGTGATATTGAAAATGATCAATGTGATAGACACTAAATAAAAATAATTTTTTTTTAGTTCATTTAAGTAAGAAATTTTTTATCTATATAATATTAAAGAGGTAAGTGCACAAAAACCAAATTAAAAACATTAATACTTTTTCTGCATTGAGCTCATCAATACAAAATAGAATTTAAAGGTTTTTAATTTTTTTTTTTTTTTATTTTTAATTATTTTTTATACAAAAAAATTATATTAATTTCCTAAATTGTAAAGTGTAAGATATTTTTTTAATTTCAAAATTAATTAAAACATTAATTTCCTCTTAGTCTTGCTACCAATTCATTAATATATAACACGTTTGTGTCTTAAGTCTTTTGTTTTTTACTAATAAAAATAAGATTTCTAATATTTATATCCTAAAATTTGTTATAATTATACAAAGTTATATAGAATTTATAATAAATTTCTCCTTAAATGAATCATAATTTTTTCACCACAAGAAAAAATTCTATTTTTTTTTTTAGTTTTATTTAAATTTCTAGAAAAATTTATATTTTTCTTCATATTTTTCTATTATTTATATTTTCTCAATAATTTTTCATTTTTATGTTATTTTTTCTTATAACCACTATTTTGAAATTCTAAACACGTTTTATGATTGAAAAAAATAATAAACATAAACAAATAATTTTTTTTTTTATTTATCTTTTGTATACAAACAAACAGGATATTTTAATATTTAAACGTGTCTAAAAACACTGTATATGTGTGTGGGGGGATTTCTTTTCGTATATGGAGAGTTCCATAAAAAAAATACATTTATTTACTTTAAAAGAATACAAATAATGAATAAAATCAAGTGAAATAATAGTATTTTATTTATCAAAAAGAAAACGTAGTTTAAATAAATAATAAATATTTTTCTTTAAAGATAAGCTAAGGAAAACTAAAAGACAGGTAAAAATAAATACCTGTTTGTGTAAGAGTATGTGTTTAAAATGTTAAATATTGATTTAATAAATATTGAAAGAAGATTTGAAATAAAAAAAATTCTTGAAATTAAAGAAAATTTTTATTAATGAAAACACTTGTATTTTTTGTTAAAGAAAATAGTCAAGTGTTTGTTTTATTTTTATTAATAATAGTTTCTTTTAAATAAATATTTATTTACTATTTTTATTTTTTTTTAATTATTTTCAAAAATAAACCAGTTTACCACACCTAAGTATTATTTGGTCTTATATGTTTTGTTTTCCTTAGAAGAACATTTATTTCAAGACTTTTTTTAGTGTGTGTCTTATTTTTTATTTGGTTAAGTTTCTTTTTACAAGAAAACACGCCAAAAATTGTTATTTCTTTAATATATATTATTTTTATTTTCAGGTCTTTTTTTCTGCTAAAAAAAAGCCAGTTTGTCTGTTTTTCTTTTGCAATCAAGAGACCAGGGAATTAAAAAAAATAAAACATAAAGTCAACAAGACTTTAAAGGGAGGCTACTAGAAATAATATAAAAAATAAATGAAAAAATGGATCTATGATCTCAATGATAGGATCTCAAAAAATATTTAAGAGAGATTAGGGAAAAATGTATTTACTATAGACAAGTATTAAAGGAAGAAGAAATGGGCTATAAAAATTTCTATATAAATTTTTTATTCAAGAAAAACCTGAAGATCCAGGAACAAGAAAAGGGGAGCCAATATTGTCTTAGTTTTTATAACCTGTTTTGTTCTTCAAAGGTTTTGTTTACAATTCCTTTCTTTTAATGTCATTTAATTAACCAAAGTTTTATGTCGACTGTAGCTCATCTCCCAGAAACTTCTATTGTTTTGAACAATCGTAAAGATTTCAAGTTTTTTTTTCATTTATGCTGTTGTTTGGTTCATTTGTTATGTTTTCAAACTTGTGCCAGTCATGTTATAAAAACTCCAGCAAGAACTTTATTTTAATGTTTATTTTTTTTCTGTACATTTTCTTTAGTGTCTTCAACTTCATTGTAAACAATTTCCAATGAAGCGTGCTTTGTCATTTAAACTTGTATGTTTGACTACAATGAATATAACAAATAAACAGCAGCAACAGACAAATAGACGGACAGAAAGACATACAGACAGATAGACAGACAAACAAACGGGCATTAAGCCAACCAAATATGGCCTTAAAAATAAAATAAGCATAAAAACACCACAACGCATAAATACAGAAAACTAAATTCAAACATAAAAAAACTTAAAGGCGTCTTAAAAAAAAAAAAAAAAACAAGCTTAACACAAGAACATGATACAAAAACAAAATTAAAAAAAGGGTCTTAAGGTTGTTTTTTCTTAGCTTTAAAACAAAATGCATTATTTTTCAAAAACCTCCTCTATGCTCTTAGACACTTTAAAAGCCAGAACATAATGTTTTTTATAAATAAAAAAACTAAAGATTCATAAAACCCCCAGAGAAAAAAAAGAGGTTTAACAACTTCGTTTCTAAAGTAAAAAAAAAGATTTACAACAAGAAATCTTTAGAAAGGTTCTTTTACATTAAAACCGCTTTTAAAGCCGGTAACCGGTTTTTTAGTGTTTACTATAACTTTAGAAACACACACATACATACATATATAAACCAAAAAAACTAAATTTTTATAAATTAAATTTAATTATAAAAACAAACTATAAATTTATACTTTTTTACACGAAAAAAAAAGAACAACAAATAAGAGGAACAGAAGCTTAACAATATAAATTTTATTTAATAAATAAATTTATTAAATTAAGCGGTTTAAAATTTGATTGATAAACTAACGCTAAATATGTAAATAAATCGTTAGAATATAAAAGATTTAAGTTAAAATTTAAAATTTTTAATACTAAAGCATATAAACGAAAGACTTAAGAGACATACTTTACTAAAAGCAAACAATATTCTTACTAAATGTTGTTAAATTAATAAAAATCACTAAAAAATTTATGAATTAGTAAATAAAAGGTTAAAAAAAAACAAACTAAAAGATTAACAGAACAATAATAAAATTAAAACGAAAGACTTAAGACACCTACACTAAAAGAAATACACAAAAAAAGAACCCGAATGTCATAACAGAACAAAAATATTGCAACAAAATTTGCAAACGATAGTTTTTTCTATAGAAAAATTTGTAAACGATAGTTTTTTCTATAGACAAATTTGTAAACGAAAGTTTTTTCTATAGAAAACGAAACTTTTCTCTATAGAAAATTTTCTAAACGAAACTTTTCTCTATAGAAAATTTTCTAAACGAAACTTTATTCTATAAAAATTTTAAAGAAATTTTTCATATAAAAAAAGTATTTGCTAACGAAACTTTTTTATAGAAGAGTTATGTTTATTGAAGACTTTCTTCATAAGAACAGTTTGTTATTAAATTTTTTCATAAGAAAGTTTTGTATGTATGCAACTTTTCTTAAAGAAAGTTTGTTTTGAAATTTTTCTCCAGAAGATTTGTTATGAAACGTTTTCCCATAGAAAAAGTTTGTTTTGAAACGTTTTCGTAGAAAAGTTTGTTATTGAAACTTTTCTCCATAGAAAAGTTTGTTATTGAAACTTTTCTCCATAGAAAAGTTTGTTATTGAAACTTTTCTCTATAGAAAAGTTGTTAATGAAAATTTTCTCTATAGAAAAGTTTGTTAATGAAACTATTCCTTATAAAAAAGTTCGTTAATGAAACTATTCCTTATAGAAAAGTTTGTTATTGTAACTTTTCGTTCGTTTTGAAACTTTTTGTCTATAGAAAAATCTGTTATCAGAATTTTTTACCGTAACTTCTTTCTATAGAAATGGTTGTTATCGAAACTTCTCTTTATAAAAAAGTTTGTTACATGAAATTTTCCGTAGAAAATTTTGTTATCTAAAGTTTTTTCTATAAGAGCTTGTTATAACAAAATTTTGTTATTGATTTTTTTTTTAATTTTTGTTATCGAAAATTTTTTATAAAAATTTTGTTATCGAAATTTTTTATTATATAATGCAATGGTTTTCATTTGATTTTTCTCTAGAACTTTTTTTTTACAAAAGAGTCATTAAACGAAATTCCTACATTCCCATGCGAGTTCACTTACGATCATACTTTTATTTGGTTTCATCTTTAACCAAAGTATTAAAACTTTGGTTATATTCATGTGTCAAGTGTCAACTGTACTTTTTGTAAAAACCATTACACAATTGAGTATATAATTCGTTGCAGAAATTCACTTGCATAAATCCTTATTACATACAAATTAATTTTGTGTGCACATTATTGTTAATGACATTTTAGTTTGTTGCATATTTGTGTCATCAATGAAAACTGTACTTCCCTCTTTTGCCAAAAACTCAGCCAAAACTCTTTCCACAACATACATTATATTGACTCATAACAATTATTAAACTCTGGCCAAAAATGATACAATCCTTACTAAGGGTTTAAAAAAAATCATTAAAAATCTAACTAGAAACAAAATTGTACAACATTTTAGCTACCTGCTCATATTCAAAACAAGATCCTGAGTCATGTCTCGACATGCTGAAGCAAAAACTCAATAATAAATAATTCGTCACACATACAAACAACCAACAAAAAAAAGGATCAAAAATACAAAACAAAAGGATCTTAAATAAATACAAAAGACTAAGGGATTTAAAATGTTGTCAGTTTCAGTTTAGTGTTTAGATTTTTTTGTCTTTTCTAGAAATCCCTAATTGTTAAACACTTGTATGAGCAAAATTTAAAAAGGTACCAAATCGAAAACAACAATAACAACAACAATCAAGGATTTGTATAATGCTAATGTTAAAAACTATTTTTGTAACGTATTTTTCTTTTTTTTTGTGTTATTATTTCAGTATCCTAGTGAAGGTTACTTAATTTGTATTAATTTTGCATTTTAAATTTTTCAAGAATGAATTTTAAAATCATTTAACTCAGGTAGATTTTTTTGCCGTTAAAGTAAATATTATTTTAATGTTTTTTTGGAAAAACGTCTAAAATTGTTGCAAAGCAAGTTACATACATAGGACCTGTAACCACTGGGGTTTTTCTAAAGAATTTTCTAGAGTTCAGTTAGAATTATTTTGCTTTCTAATATCTCATGTATGTACATGGGTTAGTTTTTCATACTTGTTTGCTAGTTTTTGGGAAAACTTTATGGGACAGTTAGTGGTGTTAAATTGTATCCTGGTGAGTTTATTTTTGTTTGGCATAAGATTTATTGTCGTAGATAGAGTAGGGGGTAGGATACGTACTACATTTTCTTTTCTTTTTTTAAATTAACACCAAATAATTTATTTTATGAAGAAACAGGTTGTTTGGCAAAGAAGAGCAAAAATACGTTAGAAAAATAAAAATATATTCTTGGAAATGACAAATTTTAATGTTAATTTATAAATATTATTTAAAAAAATCTTAAGGAAGACTAACTAGAAACTATTATTTTTGTAGCGAAAAAATTTTATTACAAACACTTTTAAAGAGAAAAAATATTCGATCAAAAAATTATTGAGATAAAAAAATTCGAAAAGGAAAACTTTATGTTCATATATTTTTCTATGAAGAAAATATTTATGAAATTAATATAATTCATTTTTTTATAGAAATAAAATTCGATAATACAATTTTCTATAGAGAAAAGTTTCTATTACACAATTTTTATAAACAAAAGTTTTGATAACAAACTTTTCAATAAAGAAATGTAAATAAAATTTTCTAAAGCGAAAAGTTTCAATAACAAACTTTTCTATAGAAAAACACTTTAATAAGAAATTTTTCTATAGAGAAAAGTTTCATTAACAAACTTTTTATAGAGAAAA
>MINK01174044.1:0-13904 GCA_001735545.1 Phormia regina | reverse complement strand
ATTTTTTATTTCGATTTACGCACAAGAAGAAAAAAATAGATTAAAATATCAGATTTACTTAAAACATGCCACTATACAGGACTATCTTGTAATAAAATATCTTGTCCATAACATCTCATATATCCAATTCATGATCTGGATTTCTATTTTATGTTAAAAATAAAATCGAATAATTTTCTCATTCATGACGTATGAGAAATTTTAAAAACATATTAATTATAACTCATACGTTCTTGTATACATTTTTTACATTTTCATCAGTATTCATAATTTATATTGATTAGTTTGATTTTCCCTTTCTATTTCCTTTAAAGTTTATTGACCCTCATTCAAAATTTACTTTACAATTGTTACTTGATAATCGTGTATTGCTTTTTTAGTTGTTATTCTTGATGTTGTTGTTGTTGTTGTTATTGTTGTCAACATGTTGAATTACAAATTTGTTTTACTTGAATATTAACATGTATGTTATGTGTCAAAAAAAATGAAATGAAAGACGTCAATTCATGACAATAAGACTTACGTTATGATGGGTTAGATGTTAAAAGAGTTCATCGAACTACTCCTTTTGTAATTTATTATATAGTCCTTTGTCCAAATAATCAATATAATATGAATAAATTACTCTAAATCATTTAGTTTACCTAGTGCTTTCTTATAGTCATCAAAATTACTTTAAGAAACGAAAAGTAGGTGAGATTAGCAGTTAAAATAATTTAGTTTAAGACGAATTTTATTTACACTTGAATCAAACGTAGAAATATTTTTTATGAAATAGTTATTTCAGTGTTAAATATATTTTTATATAGTACAATTATAAGAATGAATATTTTCCGTCTTTGAAATCTTTAAATACAAAATTATTTTAATTTTACTTAATTACTAATCAAATGTTAAACTTTTAATGGCTTATAAATATATCGTAGCATCAAAGAACCATTTATATCTACAAATGGTCTGTTTTATGTTGTTAAAAACAAAATGAAAAACGAAAGCAATTAACTATAAAC
This sequence comes from Phormia regina, assembly GCA_001735545.1. Lineage (NCBI taxonomy): Eukaryota > Metazoa > Arthropoda > Insecta > Diptera > Calliphoridae > Phormia > Phormia regina. The sequence continues at coordinate 12,894 of MINK01174044.1, read as the reverse complement.
AACTTGGTAATTTTCCTAAAAAAAAACACAGACACAAATACAAATACACAAGAAAAGAAATTAGAATAGTCTAAATTAGTGATAGTACATATTTATTTATGATATCCTCATTTCATGTCCTCAAAATATGTAACATTTATTCTTAATAATAACAAAAACAAATGTCATTTGCCTTACAAACTAACTACTCCAAAAGCTTGAAAAATAAGTTTAAGTAACCAACAGCCATTAATTCCTTTTAAAGTAAAGAAAAGAAATATAAAAAAAAAAGAAGTATAAATAAATGTATGTTTTTGTTGTTTGTTTCGTTAAGTTCGTTAGTTTAGTTAGTTTTGCGCTGGTGTGGTGGTGTATAAGAAGTTGGATTCTAATGACCTTCAACTTCTTTAGTTGTAATTTATTTTGTTAGTTTTTTGCTTTGTCCATAATTGACTTTCATTTCCGTATCCAAACCCAAAAATAAAATAATAGTTACCAGAGAACTTGTTCACTGCCACTATTTCTTTATGACAGTTTGTTGTTATTCTTTCCTTCTTTGTTGTTGTTTTTTTTTTTCTATCCAATTTAATTTTCTTGCTTCTGGCTTATTGGGAAAGTTTGTTTGGTTTCCTTTATTTATACAATTATTTTTATTTACTTATTCTTTTCTATATTTCTTCTCATGCTAAAAAAGAAAATTCTCTGAACCGTCAGGCAAGTTTTTATTTCATTTTTTTTCTTTAATATAATAGAGAAAAATGTTTGATTTCCGTTTTCTAACACCATGGCCAAGTGTCAAATTCATAAAATACATTTTTTTTTATATTTTCTTTAACACATGTATTTTTGACATTATTATTTTTGTCCACTAAAAACACATAAAAATACAATTTATGATTTGATTTCATGGTTAATATGGGTTAGAAATGAGTGCATTAATGGTAGACACATGCCAGTATTTAATCTAAACTAAAACTATTTTTTATTTCCCTTATATGTATGAAGGATTTTTTGTTTTCTATTTACCTTGAAGATTTTACTATTATTTTCGGGAAATGACTGTAATTGTCAATTAAATTCTTGTGTAGATTTTGGAGTGATTGATACTTTATTTACATTTATCTCCAATAATTAGTGCTGTTAAAGTAAGATCTTTTGCTTTTAAATAAAAAGATATTCTACAAAACAAATAAAAAAATTCCCTCACAACTTCTACCAGGATTTCTTGCTTTCGCCAATGTTAAATAAGTCATAAAGAATTTATTTATGTTTATAACATATTTCAACGAATTCGATTTAGATTTATAGAAAATTGAAAGAAGTTGTATTAAAAAAGTTAATTTTATATCAAAGTCAAAATAATCTATTATTTTATTTTCATAATATTGCAGATACGGTTTTTTTTTTTTTTTAAAATGAGTGAAATATGTGAGGAGGATTTAAAAGTTGTTGAAAAGACAACAACTTTCACTGAATCTAAGAAGGAAAATGTTACTATCACTGACGATGCGCCAGATAAAAAGGATTATCTATATGATACAAATACAGAACATATGGAAAGTATAGTTCAAAAGACAACACTGGTGGTAGACAATGAAGAAACAACAAATGAAATAAAAACGTTGGAAATTCATTCCCAAAACATAGAAGAAATAAATGAAGTAAAAACTCAGCAAACTCATTCCGAAATTGAAGAGATACAAGAAAAAACGCTTCCATTAGAAGAAACATACCAAACGTTTGACTCCACCAACAAAACAAGTGATGCACTTAAAACCGAAGATAAAACAAGCAACAGCCCTTCCACACAACAAGAAATTGCTAAAACTGAGGAAAATGATATTAACGAGAGTTCCAAAGATGAATATGCTGAACATGTTACCTACACGGAAGATGGTACAGCTATTTATACCGATCCAAAAACTAACTATCAATACAAGTGGTGCACCAAAGATAATAAATGGGTACCAAATGTAGAAACTACCTCAACGAATCTATATGAAAATGAACACTACAAATGGTGCAGTGAAAGTCAGAAATGGATACCCAAACAGACACAAGTCACGGAAACTGACTATTATAAATGGGATGCAGAGAAAAATGAATGGGTGGCAAAGGTTAAGGAAAAAACCAACGTTGAAAAAACAAATACGGGTGAAATTGTATACGACATTGATGAAGATGGTCAACGTACTTACACAGATAAAGATGGTACGGTCTTCTTTTGGGATGTTGAAAAGAATGCTTGGTTTCCTAAAATTGATGAAGATTTTATGGCTCGCTATCAAATGAGTTATGGTTTTATAGATAATACTAGTGAAAGCGAAAAGGAAAAACAAAAACGTGATCTGGAAGCGGCTGTGCAAAAAGAAAAAGAATTGGCCAAAATGGTGGAGGAGGCTAAGGCGAATGAAGAAGCCTCAAAAGAGACTGCCAAGCAAGGTGTAAAACGTAAACAACCACAAGAACCACCTAGTAAGACCGATTAATTTCATATAATTTATTTTAAAATCATATTTTATATATATTTTTTTATTTTAGAATGGTTTGAAATAGATCCTGCCCACAATACTAAAGTCTATGTATCTAATTTACCCTTAGACATAACTTTAGAAGAATTTGCTGAAGTTATGGGTAAATGTGGCATGATAATGCGAGATCCTCAGACTCAAAAATATAAATTAAAATTGTATACTGAATCCGATGGTCAAATAAAAGGCGATGGTTTATGTGACTATATTAAGGTAAGTTTTAATATCTAATCGGTTTGCTTTTTCATATATGTAAGATTTAACCGTTGGTATTATTTAATTATGTGCCAGTAATATATTTTCTATGTTTGCTTTATATTGTTTAATTGGCTTGGCTTTTCTATATTTTTTTAATGATTCTAAAATGTTTACCATTTATTAATTTTGAGTTGTAAATATAATTGTTTTAAAACATTTTTAAACTAACTAATCAATGCTTCTGAATTATGCTATTAATGTTATAGAAATTACAAAATCATTAAGCTACATTGCAAAAATAAAGTTAGTTAGTTAGGGACAAGTACCAAAAATGTGAAGTATATTTACTCGATCGATCGATTAACCGCCATTCGGTTATTTATATAATTGAAAACTGTCTATTTTCGAATAACGAATAAACCGAATAATTAGTGTCGAACAACCGATGTAATTCTAGTTATAATTTAATAATTTTTTTTTTTTATTTAAAATTCAAATTTTATGTCAAGATCCTTTTTTTGAACCCGTGAACATAAGACATTTCCAGCAAAAATAATATAGATTAAATTTTTACTTCAAAGTATTATTCACACTATACTTATGTCTAAATAAAAGTGCAATACAACACAATTTCACACAGAATCATCAATCGACTATTTAGGAAACTTGTCCTTAATTCTTTCTAAATGGGAGGGAGTATCAAGAATCGAACATGGGTTATTGTAATTTCATAAGGCCGACTTGCGTAAGAGCTAGTTGCACACATATTCTGGATCAATAACAAGATATAATTCCTACACAGAAAATAAGAAAAGTTATATTAAAAATACTATTTATTATAATAGATTTTATAAATAGCATTATTTTTATGTCTAATATGTATTACTAAAACAATTCGGTTAATCGAATAATTTGATATTAATCGATAAACTTAAAACCTCGAAAAATTATTTGTCAAATAAACCGAATAATTGGAAAGCCCGATTAATTGGATACTCTAATATTTACCAACAAGATCATGAAAAAAAAAAAATATGTTAAATAATATCCCAATAAACATCATGATCAAATGCATGGTCTACCATTTTCATTACAAATACAAAAATAGGAATTTAAATCAAATTGAAAAATAAAATTAATGATTTGTTTTTTTTTCACAAATTTTTATTGGGATTTTAAAGTTATTGTAGTGTATGTTACTTGAATCATTATGTTATTTTGAATTTCTAACAACTAAAATGAATTTAAAATACAATTCTCTTTTACTCACATATGGGTCATTATCAAAATTGTTGAACCTGCATATAACTAACTATAATTCTTAAAAAGTTCTGTGATAATTCTATATTAAACAAATGGGTTTCATATCTGAACTCACAATCAATAGAGTATCAAAATTTTAGACCATAAGTTTCATTTTATGATAATAATTCTTGTTGAAATTTCAATAACTTTTAAAAAAGGATTTATTTTCAGCTTAAAATGTGTTTAATAGATATAGTTGTAGCGAAAGCATACTTCAATATTTTTACTATCAGAACTACACTGTAATTGTAGTATACATATACAGTCCATATACATACTTCAATTACTTATCGACAGACAAACTTTTCCACGATGAAATTTAATCCTTAACATACCAGCAAATAACCAATAAATATCCAGTTTTTCAAATAATTTAAACAATGTATCTCTAAACAAAAATCTCATGTGGCATCAAAATGTTAATTTTAGATTAAAATAAAACTACTCATCGACCTTTATAGTTTTTTTTTTTAGCTTTTATTTATTTTTTTTTCTGTTACTTAACTGTATATTATAGTACTTAAAAAGTATATTTATTTGACTATTTCGATATTATTATTATTATTAAAGTTAGTGTAGACGATTTTTTCTTCATTATAGTTTATTTTATATTAAATAATTATTTTTAATACATATAATTAAAATTTCGTAGATTTTTTCTTTAAAAAAAGGCCAAAAATATATTTTAGAATAATAATCATAAAAAAATAACTTACATTTTGAGGTAATAAAAAAATTTAACTCACATATTTTAAATATTTAAAGCTTAAAGTGTAACAGTAACTTGGTTTTTTCTGATTTCTCATAAAACAATATGATAAATACAAATACGAAAAATAGAGGCGGACGACATTAAGGACGTCAATAATGGCGTGAAAACAAAAAAGAAAAATTAAAATTTTAGAGAACGTAATAAAACTAAAAGGAAAGTTTAAAAATGTTTTGTGCAATTTTTATTTTTTAATTATTTTTGTATTTATTTTATTTTTTTTTTTAATATTTCTTTCTATATGGCTACTTTAGAGTTTTTTAAGCCGCGCTTTAAAAAAAACTTAAGTGTTTAAGAGGTTTTAATATTCGTTTTAATAATATTTTTGTTTTTTTTTTTTGATACTGCAGTTGTATATGAATTCTTTTAGTATTTTATTGGTTTAGGAAATTATTATTTTTTAATAATTGTGCATTTTTGTCATTTGTTTTTATTTATTGGTTAATAATAATAATAATAGAAAGGGATATGTTTATTTACAGTTCTTATGTGTTTTTTGTAAAATATTTTTATTTTTTTGTTTTAATTTTTACATTTTTTGTTTTCTTTTTTTGGCATTTAAGTAATTTTTGATTGTTTTCTCTGTAAATTGGTTTATCATTTAAAACGAATATTTGTATGTATCTTATTTTGTTATTGTTAAATTTTACTTATTTCAATAAAATTTTTTATCAAAAATGCTAAGTGCTAAAATTGTCCATATTTAAATGTTTTTGTTGTTATATTGGGTTGTGTTAATACTAGTGCACTTATAAAAAGAATTCTTTAAAAATTTCTTAAAAATTTTAAACAATGAGTATATGTATGTATAATTTAGTATTTTCCTCTTTTAAAGATTTTTTTGTTTTTATTTCTTTTCAATAAAGAAATTATAAATTATTTGTTTTTAAATTTCCCTTAAGTGTTGCTTAATTAAGAGAGTAAACAAATTAAAAAAAAAAAAGAAATTTGCTTTTCAAATTGCTCTTTTTTTGAGTGCTGTTGTCTGCTGCTGTCAGCTGCTTTTGTTTTAAGCGACGAGAATTTAAAATTAAAGAGAGATATTATAAACGAAAGAATTAGTTCGTGCATTATTAAGTTAAGCTTCGTTATTCGTACTGTCGGCTTGTTGTTGTCTTAGCATTTTTTCTCTTAGCAACTTTTCCCTTTTCCTTTGTTTGCGTTTCTCCAAAAATTCTTTACGCAACTCTGGAGGCAAAGAGGCTAATCTGTTTTTAAGATTCGTTGAGAGATTTTCTTTGTTTTGGAGCTTTCTGGCCTCTTCAATCATTTTGGCTTGTCTCAATTTTTCTTGTCGTTCACGTTCTTCTTGTTCTTCGGCACGTTTTCTTTCCTCCTCTCTGAGCCGAGCTTCTTCTTCGGCTTTTCTAATTTCAGCCTCATGCTGCAATTTTGCTTGACGTTCAGCTTCTTCTAGTTCTTCCTTAATACGTGCCTCTTCCTCTTCGATGCGTTTCTGTTCGGCTTCTAAGCGGGCAATTTCTTCTTCACGTTTACGTTGTATTTCGGCACGTTTTCTTTGTTCTTCTCTTAGACGAGCTAATTCCTTTTCTTCAGCTATTCTCTCCTCTTCTAACCGCTTCAATCTTAAACGTTCTTCTTCCTCCTCCAATTGCCTCTTAAGTTCGGCTTGTCTCTGTTTTTCCTCTTCTTCTAGGCGTCTGCGGTTCTCTTCATCTTGCAAACGTTTGCGTTCTTGTTCCTCGGCCAATTGTCTAGCTCTTTCGCTTTCAGCCAATTTCAATCTTTCTTCGTATTCTTTGCGTTTTCTTTGCTCTAAAATTCTGCGTTCTTCTCTCAGACGTTGTTCCTCTTCCTTTTGTCGTTCTCTATCTAATCTTTGTATTTCTTCTTTTCTGGCTCTCTCTTGTTCTTCTTGTTCTTTAAGGGTTTGCAAATAAGCCTGTCTACGGCGTTCCTCTTCTTGATCTTCCAAATGCTTCTTTTCTTCGGCTTCTTTCTGACGTCGTAAATCTTCAATTTCTTGTTTATGTATTTGTTGTTTATCCAATTGATGTTGTCTCTCCCTCTGTTGTCTATCTAAAGCTTGATCACTTTCTTTTTGACGTAATTCCTCTAACTCCTTTTGTTGTTGGACACGTCTTTGTTTCTCTTCTTTCATTTTGCGTCTTTGCTCTCTTTCTAAACGTAGTTTAGCGATACGTTCTTCTTTTTCGCGTCTCATCTTCTCTTGTCGTTCCTTCTTGCGTTGTAAACGTTTTCTCTCCTTCTCTCTTTGCCTTTCCAATTTACGATCAAGCAAAGTGCGTCTACGTGATTTTCCTTGCATATTGTCGGGCGCGGGAGTATTAGCTGCTGTAATTTCATTATCATTGTTGTTGGTCGATGAGACGGGAACTAACGTTGTACTACGGAATCGTGGATCTTTAGTAGGATTGTATTGTTGTTGAATATCATTTGGATGGGCACTTGGTTGGGGTTGATAGTTGACATCATTTTCGTGGGGTAGACTGGCCGATGTAGGATGGGGACGGCGGCGTCCATTTTGACGATTACGTGGTCTAGTAGGTACAACCATTTCCTCGTTGCTGCCTTCGGCTATAACTCGCCGATTGTATCTAAAATAAGAAATGAAATTAATACGTCGTTATCACGTGTTTAAATAATAATAATAATATTCTTAAAGAGGTATAATAATTGAGAAAATAAGAATGAAATGACTTGCAAAGTGTGGAGTAAATTTATTAAAATGGTTCAAGAATAAGAATAAAAAGACCGCCTTTTAATCAAAATCTGATTAAAGTGCTTAATATATATAGTATATTAAATAAAAATTCCAATAATAAATAAACCAAGAATTAAAAATTGACAAAACATAGGTATAATTTAATTATGTATGTAACTCCAACAAGAATCAAAGGGAGTTTTAGGGGAAATATTTTAATATACAATAAATTGGATTGAATTTCAAAACATTTAGACAAATATTTATTTAGAAATAGAGCAAAGAAAAAGTTTAGAATAGTTATTGAATTGTGGCATTTGCCAATTAACTGCTCTTAGAATGAAATGTAATATAAGAGGGTAACTATGACAATTTACCTTAAAGTGAGTGAAAAAATGGTTCGCCTAAAGAAAGTGACTCGAAATCAGATTATTGTTAGGGAAAATAAAAATGAAAGAAGAAATGTATGTAGTTCTAATTACAACGATTAAAGTATTAGACATTTTTTTTTTTTTTTTGAAATAAAAGATAAAAATAATTAAATGAAATCTAGACTTAAAATTATTCTGTTGAACAAACGATAAATTGAATACGGCAATAAGACGTTAGAGTATTAACAATGAAGTTTTGAATGTTTTGAAAATTAAATAAATACTATAAGTGAGTGTAAATCAAACTAAGTGAATGTGTAAATAGTGTACTATACTAAAACTAAACAAACATTTTCTAATTTAACATATTCATCAACATCTTTCTTTTCATTATGCCTGCATTATTATTAATTTTATTTTTTGCCTGTAACAGCACGTTTACTCTTTTCTGTTGCAAACGTTTAAGTGTAAAAGATTTTAATTGAACAAATAATTTTTAAGGTTGAATCAGTTGACTTGGCTTTAAAGATTCTTGATGAATACGATTTAAGAGGCCATAAGATACGAGTGCAAAGAGCACAATTTCAAATGAGAGGCGAATACAATCCGGCTCTTAAGCCAAAACGTAAAAAGAAGGACAAAGAAAAATTGGCAAAAATCAAGGAAAAGTAAGTAGATCTTAATTCCATATAGGACTATGAAGATATTCTAAAATTAATATTTGCAGACTTTTTGATTGGCGCCCAGAAAAAATGCGAGGTGAAAGATCAAAACATGAGAAGACAGTCATTATCAAAAATCTTTTTCATCCGGATTTATTTGAAAAGGAAGTTCAATTGATATTGGATTATCAAAATGATTTGAGAGAGGAATGCAGCAAATGTGGCACTGTGAGAAAAGTTGTAATTTACGATGTAAGTGCAAAAGGATCTAAAGATAAATAAATGCTAATATGTAATCTAAATAAAATTCTCAAACAGCGGCACTCGGAGGGCGTAGCTCAAGTAAATATGTCATCACCGGAAGAAGCTGATTTAGTGATACAAATGATGCATGGACGATTTTTTGGCAAACGTCAATTAACCGCCGAACATTGGGATGGCAAAACGAAATACAAGTGAGTTTAGTTTATAAATCATTAAGTTTAGTTTTTATTGCAAATTTCAAATTAATACTTATTGCAGAATTGAAGAAACTGAAGAGGAAATACAAAAACGTTTAAATAAATGGGATCAATATTTAGAAAGTGAAGAAAATAAAAAACAAGAAGAAAAGGAAAAACCAAATATTTCAGAGACTGCAAAAGAAACGCAAGACGACACAAAATGAAGAAGCACAAAATGTTGATGTTACTGCTGCAGAGAAAATTTAAACTTTTTTGATTGTAAAAATAAAACCTGTTGACAGGTTATGAAAACAATTTTTATTTTGAATTATAATAAATAGCAATAAATTCTATATATATATATATATATATATATATATATATATATATGCAAGAAATCTATTAAACTGTCACATATAGTGGGATATATTTGATTTGCTTTTTTTTGATAAAAGAATAGAGACAAAGATTAGAGAATATGAAGATTAATTATAAGTGATAAATATTCGAGAATTTACTTATATTATTGGGTAATATAAATAGATTAGAGATAACTACTTCGTATATAATAATTTACTTTAATATTAATTGAATAAAACATGATAGACATATTTATGCATTAAAAAACATGAATATATAATTGAAAGGCATATATTAGTAAAGTTTATAATAACTTATATATTAAAAATAGATATTAGTTAAATGGAGTTAATAATGATAGGGGTATATATTATGGCGGTCATGAGTATAATATAGATAGAAGATTAGGAGTTGAATAGGATTAAATGATGATGTTTACGGAGTTCAATAAATAAATCATTATTGTATACTTATGAATCACATTAATATATATCTAATCATAGTATGTATAGTAATTGCACTTTTAGCTATATGGTTCAATACCACAGAAACTCATTAATTTTTTACTCTATGCGCTAACATAATAAGATATCTACGTAACCAAGATTAGGAAATAAATAAAAAACAGCCTGAAATCGTATTTATTTAAATTATAGATTTGGAAAAACATATCATTCAAATCAAAAATTATAATTTAAAACATGAATGATCTAAAAATAATATAATTAATTGTGCACTAGTACTATAGTCAGTTTATAACTACGCATACTACTGAAAAGTAATATATGTATTAGTATATCATTTCAGTATTTAAAATAAAAAGTAATTGATAAGAATAATATGATATAAATATTTTCTACAAATCCAAGATCTCAATTTAATTTGATTACATATTCAGGATTAAAAATAAATAGTTACTATATATACTGTTCATGTAAGTGCAGACAGTAGTTGTTGACTAATCTATTGAAAAGTATAATCTACATTCTGATAACTACACTGTCATTACCTATAAATTTATGTTGGGATTATGTTAATTCTTACAAATAAGTTTAAAAATTTGAATAGCTATATAGTTTAAATAAATTGTCTAATTAAAAATATACTTCACTTTTAAACACATATATAATTTAAAATTCATCATTTAAATTTCCCAACTGTCTTTAGTAATTTTACACAATTATATATAATTAGAACAAATAATAATATCCTTAAATATAATATATTCTCAATAAATAAATATCGCTTTTATTTTATCATATAACAAATTGGTCTTTTTCAAGAGCTTTGTTTTTTATTTTGTACATTACTTCTACTATCTAACAACTCTTGACAACATTAAGCACTTAGTCAAATAATAATGTATACATTTTAATTAATTTATTCAATAAATTTATATGAAAACAAGCAAGTATATATTTAATAATTTAAATAAATGTAATTAAATACTTAAATGTAGATTTATAAATTGAAATATTATTAGATTAAGTTGTTATTTTTGAGGTATTATGTATCATAACCAAAAGTAGGGTATCATATGGTCGGTCTTGACCGACTATACCTTCTTCTCTCGTTTTAAATATATTTTATTTTTTTCATTTTAATACTTTTAAAATTATTTACGTATGCAAGAAAAGAAGAAAATGTAGCTGAGAAAAAATATAATGGAAAAATCCACAAAAAAATTTATATATATTTTAATAATATGCAACAAAAATATATATTGTTGTATGTTATATAAAATTTATAGACTACAAAAGGCATATAATAAAAATGGTTAATACATACAATAATACATACACATACATAAGTATATATGCATGTATGTGTATACATATTATAGGTAAGTAATATATTGCAACGTTTGCAATAAGCGTCATAAAAGAATGAAAACAATCAACAATATACTTATATATTGCCCAATATATGTATGTATGTGTGTGTAGTTATCATGCATATTTTAATTTAAAAGTCCACTGTGCAATCACACATATATTTATAGTATTTATGTATGTATGTGTTTTTATACAAACACACAACTTTATTAATAAATTTTTATACAAAAACATTTTATATTTATTTATTTTTTATTTTTTTAAATATATTTGTTTGCATGTGTGTTTGCTGTATATGTTGGGGTGTCTGTGTGTGTGTGTTTGTGTGTTTGTATGTTTAAGTATTTGCCAAAAGAATTGTATATTATAAAATGTTGAAATTGTACTATATGAAAAAACTATTTATATTGATAAATTAAAATTTATGAACGAAATTTTTTTTATGGAGCAAAAAAAAAGTCATCAATAGGACTTAAAATTATTAACATTTTTTTAAATATCTGAGAGGAGTACTTACAGTTGGGATTGATAAAATAGCAAAAGAAATAATTTAGTATGTAATTTTTTTACGCTTTGAATTTTATAATAATATAAAAATAATTATTAAAATAAAAATCCAAAGGGTTTAGTTCAAAATATTTTGATAACTTCCTTAAAAACACTTAAGTCTAGTTAGATCCCTAGTTGAACCCAATAATATCAAACAAATTCGTTAAGTTATATTTAATTTCTACCCAGTACATTAAGAACCATTAATGCCATTGGGATTTTATTTTAAACTAAAATTATGCAAGTTCGAAGGACCAAAATTTTTGGTCCTTTTTTTCATATTAAAAAGCTAACTATATGCTTTTTATTTCCCCCCAATTTAATTTATTTATACATTATGTAAAACCCTCCAAAAGATAATTATTTTAAGTGTAAAATTGTGTTTTTGTATCTCTTCTATTTGTTTGTAGGTTTGTCTCAGTGTGAACGCATTATTGTGTAAAGTGTTAATAAATATAGATACTGGGTTCTGGCAATGATGCTGGTGGTTAAGTTGATTGTAATTTTATTGTTGAGTTGACAGAAATACAAGCAATTTTATTATGCTCTCAAATACATATACATATTTTTTTTCTTCTGTAAATTCATTAAAATAATAGTATAATAATTTTTTTTCTCTGTTGGCACAACAATATTTAATGTTCGTATATAAGAAATACTGGGATAATTGTATGAGTATAAAAAAAAACTTACACAGTATACGATTGTGAAAAACTATTAAAAACTTCAAATGAGGACAAATATAGGAATAATAAATTAATTACATGGTATTATTAATTGCAAACAGGAAAAAAGGGGATATGAAAAAAAAATATCTTTTAAAAAGCTATGATTATAAATTCATGTTTTAATTTATATGCTTTAAGTGACCATTTATTTAATTTTAAATTAAATCTCCTTTTAAACTTATTTTTTAATTAAGGAGCTATAAATTTGCGCTATAAATTTTATTATTTGTCGTTAAAAAGGTGATTTTCAAAATTCAATACGAAGGACCATTTATTTAATTGGAAATTAAAATCCACTACATTAGAGTAACTATAGTGGCTTTATTACTCACATCAATGATTAAATTATGACTTTTTTCCACACGCACACGCAGAGAAAAAATATGGTTCTGGTGACCATTAACTAAGAGCAACATATTATGATTGTAATATATGATTCCAGGTTACAATAAATATTTTTGTACGTAATCATTATTAT
>MINK01174043.1:0-21894 GCA_001735545.1 Phormia regina | reverse complement strand
TATACATAGGCAATGGTGTAGGGTATCATATGGTCGGTCTTGACCGACTATACCTTCTTTTCTCGTTTTTACTTTGAATTAACGAATTGTTTATTGAATCTTTTTTCTGTATGTGTTCGTGAAATTTTTAACCAAATTTTAAATAATATTGCTGCAAGAATTATGTAAATATATAAATCCGATTTTGATCTGAAATTGGAACCTAAAAGAAATTTTTTATCAAAAAGTTGGCAATATTTATTTATCGATAAAATTTGGCTAAACCTATTTTTTTTAAAGCAAATCCGTTTAAAGCTAATTTGGAAGAACTAGCGCCAAAGTTGAGCCCTCAAGCCTTAGCCGAACTATTTAAATTTTGAAAGTTTTTTTTTTTTAATAATAATTTACGTTTCTGGGATCATTATAAAATCATTTGAGTTAAATACCTCCATTAAGGTCTCTTATAATGACCGAGTGATGATTTCAATGAAAGAATTAAATGTTAAAAGGTTTTTTCCCCGATTGAGATTTTAGACATTTTGGTAAAAAAAGGGTGCTGGTTGGCCTTAAGTACGTTATCATTTTTCGATAAAATTTAAAACATTAAAATTATTTAAAAAAGCGATTCCAATCTAAATTTTTTTTCAGATCATTGTCTCAAGAAATGTGTGCAAATTTAATATTCTTTTACAAATTATAATTCTTCATAATATAACGTTTCCTATAATACCAATTACTTTGTAGCTTCGTACACTAATGTAGAAATTATAAAAGTGTATAAATATTTTCTTTAAATCAACGAAACAATACTTTAAGTAAACAAAAATCATTTTCAACAGATATTTCTGCTGATGCAACAAATTCTTTGATTTGTTGAATCAAAGAATTTTTAGAAAAATGCTACAATTTTAAGTTTCTTCATAATTTCTTGCCGCAATTCTGACTTTGTAGACGAGAGAGATAAAGAGAATGTAAAAGTTTAGTATTCTTTTATCCTCTCTCTCCTATAAACTTGGAATTGCTGCTGTGTGAACCCGGGCTACATACAAAATCTTGTCATTAGCATTTACTAACATATAGTTTATAATGACAGTTATTAAATCTTACAAAACAAATATTAGTATTTTAAATTAATTTTTAAAACTAAATTTAACAATATGTTGTCGTTCCCAATGCACACTTTCACACCTACACCACTGTCTAAAAAAATTTTATTATTTTAACAAATAAGAAGAATAAAATCCATACAATACCAATTGTTCACTTCTCCATAGACAATGTACCAACACTTATGCTCACAAATCATAAATTGCCGCCTTAAAATTTATCTTCAATTTCGAAGACCCCATGTGGTGCTTAGCGAATGGTGTTTTGAAATTTATTGCTGTATTTGCAATAAATATTGTCAGTAGGTATTCTCTACTTATGTTTTCCCCCTTCCACTCTCTTTTCTCTTTGGCCAAAATGGTAATGGCAAATTCACATATACATATATATGCTTATAAGTATTTGTAATAAAACGAGGTTTGTTGTAGAATTTTGGAAAAATTTTAAATTTTCATTGAGGAATTTAAAGAAATTCTCGAGAAGGATTTTAACAAACTCTCGTCTATTCGTTTATATTTGCAACCATTAAACAATTTCAATACAACTATTATTAAAGCCATATGACCATACTAAAGACAACACTATCAACGACACTATTGCCTACAAAGTCATGGATATTTAAACTTATGAGGCTCTTATTGTTATATTGGTTGTTTATTATTTTAATTCCTTTTTTCTTCTTATTTTCTTCTTTGCCATATATCTTGTTGTTATTATTCTTCTTTTGGTTGAATATTAATGATCGTTGATTGGTTTGGCAGGAGAAGAAGAAGGAGTTTAAATGAAGGTGGAGATAATGTCTAAATATGTTATACCCCCTTTTATGAAACGAAAAGACAACAAGTTTTGTAATATTGTTGTATTGTAAATGTATAAAACTCTTAATTTATAATTTAGTATTGAGTAAATTGATAGTCACTATATTATTTTTGAATTCATTTAATTTCTCAAGTTTTAGCCGAAGTCCTACGTTTCATTCATATTGTAAGGGATAAATAATTGTGTGGTTTTTGTTGGGTTTAGAGAAACACCATTTCCAAAGTGACAAAAGTTTACACAGAACGTGACGTATTGGAATTTTTTCTACTTCTCAATAGTTTGTCTCTCTTAATAGTGATTTTGGAATCTTGAAAATCTTGAAAAATTATGGGATTATCATCATATATAACAGGTCGAAATAATAATCCAAGAATGCATAAAATATATATTTTCTGGTGAAAATCTAAGACGATCCACGTTGGGGTAAAATGTGACAAAAGTACCGAAATTTTAAGTAAGTAAGCAAATAATAAATTTACATTTCTCTGAATTAATCACCATTTTCGATTTCTTTTACGCCATTGCGCGGTCTAACGATATTCTTCTATCTGTCTACCTGTTTAAAACAGCATAGGGCTCAGAGAGGACATCTTAGGGAGATTAAATTATTTTCATATACTTCCATTATATAAAGTTAGTTTAGAAATGTTAGAGCCTATGCAAAATTTTCATTCTCCTGAAGTTATTTTAAATTTTATTTTGCAAATGGTGTAACTTAATTTATCTGTCTACATAGACATTGTGTTTCTGTTTTTTTTTTCTTTAAATGTATGTTTATGACATGTCAATATCATTTTAAATTACTTCAGACAGTACATTTCAATAAGTTTTGAAAATGTGTTAAAAATACTGTTGAAAGCTGTTAAGACGACCTTCAATATCAACGATGACTGCGTCAACATAAAGTTAATGACTATAAAAACATTAATATAAATTAAATTCAAAATATAGTTGTATATGAGTATATTTTTATAGTTGTATAATTAAATTACTTATTATACATATTTTATGTCTTTTCAATGGTCGTAAGTGTTAAATGTTTATGTCAATGTGTTAAAAAATTAATTTACTTACATGGTATTAATGTGTCAAGGAGTTTTTTTGCTTATGCATATAAAAAGAGGTTTAAATTTTATTATAAGATTTTATAGAGTTTAAACAGAAATTGAATGAATTGGTCATGTTTTCTGTTTTAAATTTGGTTAAATTTAGTTAAAAATTTTCCTTTTTATATGACAGATGGATAATAATATTTCGTTTAGTATTTATATATAATATAACAGAATGGTTGACTGACATATTTGGTAATCCATCATCGCATCGTCGAATAGATCCACTAAGAATTCTGAATGTTTGCTGAGTAAAAGGGGGTAAAATCCATTACTTTATTATCTCTTTAACAAATAGAGATGGAAAAAATTCAATGGTTATCGTTATTCATTTAAAAAAATATTGTGGATTATTTAGGAAGAATAAAAAGTACCTAAAAAGGGATAAATTCGGGAATTAAATTTTATTCAAATAAAGTAATAAATTTTTTTTATGTATTAAGCCTATGAACATGAATTTATGAACATGTAGTCCTAAGTAAATGAGAATTCAGAAGAAAAGATTCTGTGGTGCCGGCTTCAAGCCGGTTTTGCGCCTTGTATTTTGGATCACATGGCACTGTGGTCCAAAACCCCAATCTAGCCGGATAAAAGTAATTTTTTTAAATATTTCATTGATATATTGCTTCTTTGCTAAAATATAAATATCTCAAATGACTAGTGCAAGTAAAATTGTTGTAAAAAAATAACAAGAACAATTAAAAATATTTTTTGGTGGAATTTGTGTCACAAAAATATGAGTTTACTGTTTAAATTTTTCATAAAATAAGTTTTGTTGGGAAATAAAATGTAATTATGTACATGTCTGTTTTAAATGTGAAATTTTTGATTAATGTCCGAATTCAATTAGAATTTCAAATGGTAATTTATCGTACTTAAGCTTTAGTTATTATGTTGTGGTCATCTATATATATGTATCCCTTTTAATGTTTAAAAAATTAGCTGCCGGTTTTTGCCCAAACGATTTTTATTTCATTTAGAGTTTAACATGCCCATTACAAAGAAACAGCTGTTTAATACTTGGTGTATTGAAAAACAACTAACTAAGACATTTCTGCTACGATTCGTGTTAAGAATTATGAAACGTTTGTATGCATTTTAACGAAGAATTGGGCGCAAGCCAGTCGAACAAGGTTGATGTTTGAAAATACAAATAGATATTAGTTAGAAGGTTATTTAAATATTCCACCTAAATTTTTTTATCATATCGTGTTGAAGGATGCTTGGTTAGAAATTCGACCTCCAATTATGGGAAGCCTTCTAAGGAAATCTTATAAAAAACTGACAGAACAATGTTGCTCCTTTATTAGAAACTTGGAAGGCAGAAGAACTGACTTTTGCTGCTGGAACTAACCTTTATAAGTCTGAGAAACTAAGTGCTGCAAGCATAGTCAAAACTGTAGATTCTTTTCCCTCTAGAACATTAAAAATAAAACCAACCAAACCCGTACACAAATGAGGAGGCGTTAGCTCTGTATGTCGATGGTAGATTTACAAGACACACTTATAGTCTATTGCAAGCAGGTGCCAAAATCGATACTAAATTTTATCATACACGTCAAAGTCCTCAATGACTGTTTTAGTTAGATATACGAATTTTAATATTTTATTTATATGGGAGGTGACACGTCCACTGTAGAACTAGCTATCATACCTTCTATTCTTTCCACAAATATTTATATGAATATCAAAGTTGTCCAATTTGAATTTGAAGACTCTAACTGTTGCAGTTTTCAAGATATAAGATCTTTAATATTTAGTTTTTAAGTTAGGCGTGACATTTCATCCATTTAAACCTTTCCAATAAAAATTAGCCTATAATTCCTTCCACACATAAGGAAACTCGGTATGAAAATTTTAAGAAAATCAGCCCAGTCATTTTTCGGTCTTTAGGCTTCAAACAGACCCCCAAAAAACCAAATTTACAAACAAACTTACATACATATGCATACATTTAATTTTTTCTCTAATTGTTTAAAATTTAAGTTCATTTTTAAATTTTGTTAAATATGGTTGTTTTATTATAAAAACTCTATGAATTGGTGACCCCGAAATGCCTACAAAACGTTCAACTACAATCTACTGGTGATTCTTCTGCTGGCAACTCGAAACAACGACCAATATTGCCTCAAACGTAAGAAAGTTTCTTTAAGTCAGAAGTTGCTGCAGCGTCTGCGAATTCACAAAAATTAACACAATTTTGGTCTGAACAGCCGCAGCTATGGTTTATACAAATTGAGAGCATTTTCTCTCTAGCCCACATAACAAGGGACGAAACAAAATTTTCTCACGTAATTGCAAATTCGGATATTTTGAAGAAAAATGAAATTAAGGAGCGACTAATCTCATCATTTGCCATTTCTGAAGAAGCAAAACTCTAGAAACTGTTTGGTGGTTTGGTAATTGGTGATGAAAAACCAACAAACTTTCCACTGTCAATGAAATCATTTATACATAAAATAGAGTTACATGACCCAAAGTGAAAGGAAAATCATAACAAAGAACTTTTTGGTACTTGTTTAATCTTTAAATGGTACTTTTGGCTTTATGTGGGCGAACTTTATGGTATTTTTTTCGATTTTGAATATTGAACCTACAAATATGTAGTACCGTATGATGGGGCTTAATGCTATCTATATATAAAAATGAAATTTTTTTTCTTTATGAGAACACTGAAGGAAAAATATGACATATAATTCATATTCATTATTGACAATAAATGGTACCTCTTTTAAGGCCTATGTGAACAACTTTTCTCTTGAAGTTTAATGATTACATAGGTTTACATAAATTTTGACATCATATTTGTGTTGTGACAACCATTCTTTTTAATAAAAATTGTTAAATTAAATATCTGTTAAATTGAATTCTTTGTATTATATGGGATCTGTAAATAAAATTTTAAATGATTTAGCTCAATATCTACACATAGAAAGCAGATTCATTGTGGCAACCGAATTTTTAGCCAATCGAATTTGGACGGTTCCACGTACTANNTACTTGCAATAAGCAATATGATAGAGACCAATAAAATTTAATTGGGAGAACTGAAATTATTAGTGGTAACAAATGAAAAATACAATACAAAATTCTATTGCCCGAACCAATTAATTCCATTGAAGAAATATAACAGATTTTTTTTATTTGTGTACACATTTTCTCAAATTTCAAAACATAAATACATACATCATGTACAATACATATACAAATACCGTTAATTATATTCGTAGACGTCTTCTGGCTGAAAGCGCACTCGCATACGTTTTCTCTAGTAAATTGACACATTCTTGAAAGTATTTCTAGAGATATTGATTTGCAAAACTTGCAGAATTATTGGTATCTTCTCTTTGAGTAATAGGTGGAAAATATTAAATATTTTATAAAGTATGAAAATTATTCTAAAAAATACTGACAACCTTCACGTACTTTTATGTTGCATATTGGAAAGAACATCTGAAAGATTTTCCAAAATGAAAATCTGTAATAATATGTAAATTATATAGTCCGATGACATCAATTTAGAATTGTCGCACATCAACCGAAGCTGCTAAGGATAATGCAAATGTAATAGACTTAATTAATCCTTATTTTTCTTTATAATATATACACAAAGAAATCCAAAATTAGTACACAAGTATTTGTTTTTAATTTTGATATTTTATGTGCTATTCAAATATTTTTCTTTATTTTTTGTAGTTTTAAAAAATGTAATATATAAATATTTTTTATTACCATTATCTTTCATTTATTAGCATTGAATTATTTTATATTTGGTAATTGTAAACGAATAATATTAATTGCACTAACTGAAAATACAATCAATATTTAAATTTTCGTAATATAATTAAGTTTTTATTTGGATATACTAATATTAGGTATCAATAGATGAAATAAATTCGGTTGTGTATGCCGAATTTGATTAATATATTTTAACCAAACGCAGTTGGTTGTAATAACTATGTTCGAAATTGTGGTAAATGTTTTTCCATTATAATTTTATTTTTATTATCAATAATATAGAAATTTCGATATCTTAATTAATATATAATTAATATTGAAATATATTGTTATATTCTATCAAATATTAATATTAGCAACTATTTTCTAACTAATCTTTTTTCTGTGTGTATAAAAACTTTTCGGCAAAAATGCTTAATTTTTCTGTTTTTATTTAAATACAAACTCCTTTTAACAATATATTATAGACTCCTAAACGGCATTCAGTTTGCCGATTCGTATAAAGTGTAAAGCTTACTCCATAAAGATCACAATGATGTATTTGTATCCAAATACATCATTCTCTGGTATAAACTTGTTTTTCTATTTTTAAATAGAATCAGACTTTAATTAGAATTTTTATTTAAACTTTCTACACAATATTTTTTTTAAAAAATTATGCGTTTAATAATATTTTTTAATATAAAAAACCGATCCACCAGAATTGTCCACGGACACCTAGTGGGTCACTGATCTCCATTTTGGAGATATTTTAAAGAAGAATTTGGAGAATTTTGGAAGAGATATTTTAAAGAAATATAATACATATATAGCCCTTGCATTTCATAGTGAGGCAGAAGCGAATTTTTTTTGAAAGAAATTTTTTGAAGGAAATCTGACCGGCTGGTTGGATTTGCATGAAATTTGGTATATGAGAAGCAGAGGAGTCTTCAATGTTAATTTTAGAAGGAAGACCAAACATACCCTTCAGGGGCGGAGCTAAAGGGGCTCAAAGTTGGGTACCTCCGACATAATTTTTTTTAATCTATTTATCTATTAAGCTTTTGAGTTATTTGAGTTTGAATTTTTAATTACCTCAATTTTGTGATTTTTGAGTAACTCTAAATATTTTATCTGTAATAAAATCTTTGTTATTTAAGAAATCTTCGGTGGATGTTAACTTTATCGTATAACATGAGAAAGTGAAAAAAGTTTAGGACTTTACTAAAAGGAATCCCACAATTCAGAAAAAATTCGATTCGTGCTTCGGAATTTGAGAAATATAGACTAAAGTCAAAACTTTCATATAAAATGGTTCAAATTCGTGAGGGTGTGTACCTTAACCACTTGAGTTATTGGGCCTGTTGTTAATCTTAAAATCATTTGTGTGAAGTTAACTTTTAGAAAACTATTTTATGTTGCTAAAGAAAATTTTATTTTAGAGAAAAAAAATGTAAAGACTTTTTCGGTCAAAAAAACATAAAAAGTCGTAATTTTTGCAATTTTCAAATTCAAAATCATTTATTTTTTGACTCGGTAAATATATCGATTTCAAATTCTTTTTATTCGAGAGATAATTTTTCTTCCTTAAGTATCAGTCGGAAACGCTAAGATATATATGAATAAAGCGGGACCAAGAACATGCAAAATTGAATTTCTCAAAAATTTAAATGAAAAAAAACTCAAAAACCATACGAGATAAGTAGGACATGTAAGCATTTTGCTCTTATCAGTGCTTATAATAATGTATACGAATATTTTAAATCGGATGAGAAACAAATATTTTGCAAGCGAATAAAAAAATTTTATGTCAGAGATACCAACCAGCCGATCAGAAGTTACAGATTTATTTACAAAAAAAAATCGATTCTGTCCCACTGTGCAGTGTAGAATGTTATAGGCTATGTAAGATCTTGATTGGATGCCACGCCCACTTTTTTCAAAACATTTAAACCGCTCAACGGTTTCTTTTAAGTTTTTACAGCATCATCCAGTAATATTATATAAAAGAAATTTTAAAGAATATTTTATTTGAAACGAGAGATGAAGGTATAGTCGGTCAAGCCCGACCACATGATACCCTACACCATTGCCTATGTGTACCAAAATTCGGAATGGAGCCAATTATGGACNACCTCATACCTTGATAAAGTGGGAAAGGTAAAAAATACTATTACACTAAGATTCACATGTATTTATGCACTTTTTGCTGATTCCCGAAATTCAATCTTATATGGGAGCTATAGCAATTATGGACCGATCAGCATGAAATTTGCACTGCCATTGTATACTTGAAAAATGTTTAATTTGTGTCGAACATTATTTAATACTAACATTTTTATTAGCATTTATTGCACGTTAAAGTAAGATTTTGCAAAGAGGGGTATTTATGGGAGCTAGGGCCAATTAATGAACCCGATCTTGATGGATAATTTGGCACATGGATTTATACATATATGAAACATAATTTGTGTTAAATTTCATTAAAATATTTAAATTTTTAAGGTATTTTTGAGTGTTAAAACTCTATTCGGCGGGAACATTGGAATGGGGGCTAGTGAAAATTAATGGGCCGATTCATGACCAAAATCAAAGTTGCTTCGTCCTCTGTACCAAAAAAAATCCAATATGTACCAAATTTCATAAATTATTCTCTTAATATTGCGACCACCTGACTTTGCGCACAAGCTTACCATGGGACAGCCAGCCAGCCAGCCAACCAGCCAGCCAACCAGACGGACGGCGACGGACATCGTTAAAACGACTCAAAAGTGATTCTGAGCTCGTCGAACGGTATTACTTTAAGGTGGGTTGTAGGGGAAAATTTTTCCCTGCGTTACAAATATTTGACGACAAACACATAATACCCCAACCACCTTTGGTGGTGAGGGTATAAAAATGCTACTATATTATTTACCACCGGATTCCCATGAAAAGAAAATTTATCGAAAATTTCTTATAAAAAAATATTTGATCGAATATTTTCTATAACAAATTCAACAAATTTATAAAAAAAAGCTAAAATATCTTTTTTAAAGATGATAAAACTAATTTAAAAAATATTTTTACTTTGGACTTGGTAATAAAAATATATTTTATCAAAAATTATCAATTTATTCTCCCAATAAATTCCTTAATTAATTCAATAAGCAATTCCTTTTAAAACAATTATAACCATATATTACACAACATGCTACACTGAAATAATACCAAAAAGTCTTTTCCAGAAATATCAGCACTTTTTTATTTACACAACTTTTTCCACTATACTTTATAAATACTTCCTTTTTCAATGACCCAAAAAGTTTTTTTTTTTTTAAATTTCCACATCTATCTTATAATCCCATTTACATGACTGTTACATCAATTTTACACAGGAAAATGGGAAACTTAGTTAAATAACAAGTTAAAAGATTTCAGTTTTAAAACCACAAACTGTTAGAGAAGAACAAACCAACTGAGTTCTCCAACTATAAGACAAGATGACTTCAATTCAACATGTGCGTGATTAACCAAAAGTGCAGAAGATATATGAAATTTATATATACAAACAACATACACTCACACGTATCTCAAAACAAACAAGCCAAAGAAGAAAACCAATTTTATTTATTAAACACATCAATCAGCAGGTCTGTTGGTTAATGGTCTAGATGGATGGATGGATGTATGTTTGGATAGATGAATGGATGGATGGATGGTTGAATGGTGATTGCCTGGTTAGTTGGTGGCAGTTTGTTAGATGTTTGTATATCTAGATTGTAATGATGCGTTAAAACATTTTTTTTTTTTTTTTTTTATTTTTTTTTTTTTTTTTTTTTTTTTTTTTTTTTTTTTTTTTTTTTTTTTGGATGATGGGTGTGGAAAAGTCTACTTATTTAAGACATAAGACCGCAACAAACAACATCAATGTTTAAATATGTTATATAAATTTTACATGCATGATGACAACAAGCTGAGTTTACCATAAAAATATAGAGTTGGCCGCACCAAATTAAAAGGAATTTGTTAAAAATATATCACAAATAATTTATAAATGTTAAACATATATTTATAAAAATTTCAAAGAAATCTTTAAAACAAATTTTATTCTTTTTAATTATCTAAAAGTTTTCCAGCTTAATGTGTTCGGGATAACAATTAGAATTCTAATCATCATATCTTGCCAACCATACTCTTTATAAACCGGCACTTTTATAGAAACAAAATTACTTGAACCCCTAAAAAATACCATTAACATCAATTTTAAACTCTACTCAGCAGTAAACTTCAATTAAAATGCCGTAGGCCAAGTGAATGTTACGATGTTGTGAAACAAGGAGATGGAAACTAAAAGAAAAAAAAAAAAAAAAAAAAAACAAATGGGGAAAAAGGTGCAATCGATCATGGTCATTAAGCAGCTTTATTGATGAGTATATGCCTCCAGTAAAGTGATGCATGCATGTTGCATAAAGATAATAACTTATCAAACAACAAAATTTTGACAGCTAAGTAGAAACTTCAACAGGAAAAAAAAAGTCCATCACAACACTACTTCTTACTTAAGTTTGTTCGTTACCCTTTTTGGATGAAAACGAAAAAAAAAAAAATTAAATAAACGACAGAAAACATATAACAAGAAGATGATTGTCCAGCTTATGGGTAACAATATCTATACAAAAAGAGGTGGTACGTTGCAAGTAGTTTACCACGAAACATAAGGAGTAGGAAGGAATATGTGCTGAAATTGTTGCTGTCACATTTATCAAAAATTCAATGAATACTAATTTTGCACTGCGTGACGTGCTAAAGTTATCTGATTGAAACTGAGGCATGATGGTTGGTCATATTTATATATTATATATATGACTGATGATTTTACTCATAATATAGTGATGTTTGATTTTCGATTATTCGCTTCGGTATGGAAAATGTTAAACAGATTAAAATTATATGTGTTGTTCTAAGCTCTCATGCAATTATTTGAAAGAGACGGAATTATAGACGACCAAATCATATCATATTTAAATTTTTCAGAGGATAGATCTTTAAATTGTTATCGACTATTGAACCGCTGTCGTTAACGGCTCTAAGCAATACTTAAGACCATTGAGCAGTGAAGTCATTATTCGTGACATTGATTCAGCTACCAAAGTCATTGGTGCTGGTGCCGCAATAGTCGGTGTAAATGGTTCAGGTACCGGTATCGTAAACGTATTCGGTTCTCTCATTATTAGTTATTTCAGAAACTCATCACTGAAACAATAATTGTTCCTCCACGTTATTTTGGGTTTCATCCTCCTATGATGGCTTTCTTGCTCCTCTTCGCTTTCCAAAATATGTATCTATGTCCTTAAGAAAACGTGAAATCTTTTAATAATTACTACACATTAGTCACAAGGACAAGTAAGTGGGTCGTGAGAAGTGTTCTCCATTTTAATTTTTCATAGATTGTTAAAATTAGGAATTTCCCTTTAATCGTTGCTGAGAGTGCAAAGAGTACTAATAAGAAGGTGACTTTCAACATGTTTCTTTTTGGCTCACTTGGATCTTTCGGGCCACTTTTTGTTATCTGCAAGTAGAAAGAGAGAGAAAAACGGAAAATATAGAAGAGGATGGGATGAAAAAAGTTAATAGATTAAGATAATAAAGAAGTAATGCGAATTATAAAGGAAGGAAGTGGACAAACAGTATGATTAAATAAAGTGGTATTGAGTATAAAATTTGCTGTCGTCTCCAATGAGTATGGCGGTTAGCCACAATCTCTTACAAAGGCACTAATACTCTCTATTCTGATACTTGATAGTTTAGTGGACTGTTGTAGTATCTTCGTTCCAGATGTATTAGACGGAGATCTTCAAGTGCAGGGCAGTTACAGAAAAGATGTTGAATGGATTCCTCCTCCTCTTAATTGGATTCATGTACCATGACTTCTAAATTTGCAGTGACCAGAGATTGCTGCTATTATCTATCCTAGGTTTAGCAAACTTAGGTCATAAAATTATAATTATTATTCACGTGATCTCATGTATTGCAGCATCAATACGATGCTTAAAGGCGTTGAGAAAGATGACACAGAAATGTTCTATGATTTTTACCAATTCTTCTGCAATAAAATTGCCTTCATTCTTCCCGTATCCAAGCACCCATATTAGTGGTATGTTCCAATATTTCCCCCTTTTCATACATAGATGTAAGACATTCATGTACAATATTTGAGGTGGAGAACACACATATCAGAGACTTAATATCAGCTTGACGATCAGTAAATATTACGATATCTTTATCGTATATCTTATAATACTTTAGCCAATTTTTCGCCTTATTAATGGCCATTATTTCAGCCTGTTGAATTTAGTTTGGAGTTTGAACAACAAAGGCTTTCGAAATTCCACGATGTAGACTTCAGCTCCAACATCATTTTTCATCTTGGAACCATCTGTGTATATACGAACAATTCTACTAGATGTGGAGGTATAATCCAGTGTTCCAGGATGAAGAAAAATAGAGGATATGAAGAGATTTGTTGAGAGAATTTTAGACTTATAGTTCTTAAAATGCTGGCTTCACCATAGGGTCTGTGGTACCAGCAAACATCGGCGTTCAGTCTCATGGTTATATTTAGCGCATATTTTCTGTCTTGAAAATCAATTAGAATCCAGCTGAGTAAAGCAAATAGTGCTTCGTTGGCACTCTAATAAGAAGTGCTATTCTACGCATCACACTTTCAAAACTGGAGTGATTCTATGCCACTTGAAACAATAATATTATGAACATGACTTACTATACAGTATAGGAGAACATTTTATTATGATAAACTTATAAATTCATTAAAAAATATACGAATTTTTATTAAAATGAGTTTCCTGCAAAACTACCGCAAGAACTGGAGCTCAAATTGTATATTTATACCCTACGCCATAGGTTGTTGTGGTGTTATGTATTTGTGTTGTTGTTTGTATTGCATCGAAACAGTTATTCAACACTCACCTTAAAGTATACCAAATTCACTTTTTAAATTGATCTAACGATGTCAGTTGTCCGTCTGGCTGGATGGATAGCTGCCCATGTAAACCTTGTGCACAAAGTACAAGTCGCAATTTTGTAATTAATGCAATGAAATTTGTCACTTATGACTTTTATATTACAAGGACCAAGTCCATTGAATATGATTGGTCCATTATTTTACCTAGACCCATTTAAATGTCTCGCTGAAATAGAATTTCAATATTCCAAAATGCCTTAAAAATAGAAACATTTTAATAAAATGAAAATGTTTTATACAAAAACAATCGTTATATAAAATTTAATGCAGATCGGTGCACAATTGGCTATAGCTGCCACAAAAATTCAACTCCCGAAAATCACTTTTACGTTCCATACGAATGTTTGTAACAAGTTAATATTCGACAGAAACAACCTTATTCAATACATCGGGAATTGGTCCATATTTTACCATAGGCGCGGATCCACGAGGAGGGAAAAAGGAAGTTTCCCTCCCCAAATCGAAAATTCTTAATGGAAAATACATAAATTTTAAGCAAAATGGTACAGGGTTAAGACCGCCTTTATATTTTTTTCTCTTCTTTATTTATATTTATTTTTTCTGGTGTATTATGTTGAATCAATCATTTAGAATCTAATAAAGGATATATATTCTCGATCCTGGTACAATCCTGAGTCAATCTAACTATCATCTTAATTGTGTCAAATTATGAGAGTATTATTATGAACCATGAGAATGTTGTAAGTAAACGAAAAATGCACTTCTCTCTGGTCGACTCAGAATGACTTTCTCAGTAGATTTAACTATGTCTCTTCTCCGTCTAACGGTCTGTCCATGTAAACCTTGGGAAAAGTATAAATAAAATTTGATAGCAAGAATGAAGCTTATTGTAATTGGATCGATCCATTATTTCACCTAGTCCTTTTACAAATGTCCTCGTGGAATAGGAGTTTAGTGGACATATAGCCCTTGATTGAAATTTAATTATCTTCACATGACTACTTATATCAAATACCGTCTTCATATTAATATATTTTTTGCTCTAAATTTGTTTTATTTAATCGATTACTTATTCGCAACTCTGTTACACATTTTATCCGCTACAATTTTTTTTAACAAAATAAAACAATGAAATAAATATGATGAGTTATGATTATTTTATATGCCAAACAAGTCGTTCATTTACCATGGGGAGGTATTCTTGATAGAGTTGATTATTATTGTTGTTACTGCTGATGATGACGACAACGATGATGATGAGAATGATGACGAAGACTAAAATTATGATAGAGTGCAACAAAAGTGCTTAAATATTAATTACGAATTTTCGAGTCTACCAAATACATTAAGACTCCAAAAGACGTATATTTTTAGGACTAATAAATTGTTGAAGCGATAACATAGACTCGCCGTTTGATTGAAATTTTTCTTTTATTTTATTTCTATTAAATTTAAAAACTTTTTTAATACCCAAATACCACTGTAACATAAACATTGTGTTATTTAATTTAGTATGCGTTCACAACGTAACAACTACATGCTGTTGCGGTGTAAAGTTATATAAAATTGATGTCTTTTAACAGGAATATTGATCAACATGATTAATGACAGGTAATTAAGGTTGTGGTGCGAAGTGTCGCCATTTAAGTTTTTGCCTGTAAATTGCTTTTGAACCGGTATTGAAAACTTTAGATTGAATTGATTAGTTGTAATTATATATGCATACATATTTATAAATACATTTAGATATTCTAACTTTAATATGTTTAAAGGAACTGGTTGGGAGTTATGGTTAATGGATTTTTTAATATGAACTGTGGCGAATATAATATATCGATATTTAGGTATTAAGTTTTTGTACTGCAAAATTGTATTTTAAACCAAGATACTAATTTATTTATTTTTATTTTATTTAAAAAAAATACATATAAAACAATATTACATCTTCCTTTGTTTTAATTATTTTTCATTACCCATATTTCATTACAAAATTTATGTAAATTTATTTTCTTACTTAAATTTCATTTGAAATATTTCAAATTTTATTACATTTTTTCCTTAACAAAATGTCATTTTATTTAATTTAAATTTATTATATTAGAGTTATAGTTTGTATATTTTCAATAACATAACCATTGTTTTGCCATATTTGTCTAAAAATAAATTTATAAAATATTTATGTATGTTCATATATCTTTTGGATTTTTTTGTTGTTTTTAAGCTTATTTAGACAGTAAATACATATACATTTTTATATTCCTTGACAGCTGTCAATGTGTATGACAAAATATTGACAGTATTACGTATTTATTATGTCATAATTTATAATAAATGAATTTATTTACAAAAAAATTGCAACAATTATTTATATTTATTAATTTATATAAATATTTTTTGAACAAAATTTGCAAATGTACATATTTAGAGTAGATTAGTTTTTGTAGAAAAAAAATATTTAAACATTTTAAATTATAATTAAAAAACAACAACACAATTTTTTATTTTAAAATCGTTACTGACTAACTGACTGATACATCATCCCACAGCCCAAACGACTAAAGCTAGAAAGATGAAATTTGGAACGTTGGTAGGTCCGCTAAGACGAGTTTTTTGGAAATTTTAATGTTTAGAGGATAAAAAAGTAAAAAGGTAAAATCGATAACCTTATAAACTAATAAAGATACAATAAAGGTTGAGCATCTATCGTTATTCATTAAAAAAATAATTGAAGAGGTTTCTGGTACTTTCTTAAAAATCTGCCGTTTTAGGAAAAAAAAACAGGTAAAAACAGTATGTTGTACTTTTTTGGCACCTTATGTATCTTTAAAATCAATCAACATACAATTAATATTTATATCATATTCTGATAGGTTATCAGAGAAAGAGAAATACAATTTTGGTACTTTTTAGTATTTCAAACATTTAAGGGGTAAAATTTGTACCTATTTTTGGTACTTTCTTGATAAAACATTTGTTATACATATATTGAAATATTGATGAGTATTTTAATGTGGGATATCACATATCTTTCGATGGGTGAAAAAAGTACCAAAAATAGGGGCGAAGGTGGGAAATTACATTTTATTCAATTTTTATAATGAATTTTTAATTACATTATACACGAAATTAAGAAAATGTAGTCCTATGTAGATAAGAATACACAAGAGTAGAATTTGTGGTTCTTAAAGAAACATGGATGGACTTTCTTCTTCTATTGGTACTTTTTGCATTTTCTGTATTATTTAACCTAGAAACATGAAATTAAATGTGCATGGTCCGATGTTAAAGAGAAATCATTCTTCTAATGGTATTTTTTAGATTTTCTATAGTTAGGAACCCAAAAATTTTATAATAAATATGTCGTAGATAAAAAAGAACATTATGAGCAATTGTCGTTATTCATAACAAGCAAATTTAACAGTTTTCTGGCACTTTCTTAAAAATCAGCCGTTTTAGGAATAAAACAGGTAAAAACAGTATGTTGGTACTTTTTTGGCACCATATGTATCTTCAAAATCAATCAACATACAATTCAATTTATATCGTATTCACAACTTATCAACGGATGAGAAATACAAGTTTGGTACTTTTTAGTAATTCAAAAAAAAAATTGTACTTATTTTTGGTACTTTTTACATAAAACATTTGTTATACATATATTGAGAAATTGATATGAGTATATTTTAATGTAGGATATCACTACAATTTAGAAATTAATTGGGATACTTTTTTTAAATACTTCGATGAGTGAAAAAAGTACCAAAAATGGGGGCGAAGGTGGGAAAAAACATTTTATTCAATTTTTATAATGAATTTTTAATTACATTATACACGAAATTAAGAAAATGTAGTCCTATGTAGATAAGAATACACAAGAGTAGAATTTGTGGTGCTTAAAGAAACATGGATGGACTTTGTGGTACTTTTTTCTTCTTCTATTGGTACTTTTTGCATTTTCTGTATTATTTAACCTAGAAACATGAAATTAAATGTGCAGGGTCCGATGTTAAAGAGAAATCATTCTTCTAATGGTATTTTTTTTAGATTTTCTATAGTTAGGAACCCAAAAATTGTATAATAAATATGTCGTAGATAAAAAAGAACATTATGAGCCTCTAAGAGATATTAATATAAGTTGGTAGAGATGGGTCAGTGTGTATTCTTATTAAGTCCTCATTAAATCGACCGAAAAACTTACGTTGGCTTCTTCGGAGCAGGGTAGCCCGGATAAATCCATGATTTGGACTGCTGCTTGGTCTCCGGAGTACAGTAATGAATCCACGTTTCATCAACCGTTACAAAACGTCACGAAAACTCAATCGAATTGAGTTAAACAATTCCAAACAATCCTTTGAAGTTGTCACATATTTACGTTTATGGTCAGTTGCGAGCAAACGCGGTACTCATTTTGCGAACAACTTTTTTAAACCCAGCTGGTCATTTAAAGTAAAACCCACCCTGCCATATGAAATGCTTATGGTATCAACAATCTCACGCACTTTTACTCTTCGGTCGGCCAACAGCATGTAGTGGATTTTTTCAACATTTTCGGAAGTAGTGACCTCATTTGTCCTTCCAGAACGTTCAGGGTCATTTGTATTTGTGCGAGCACAACGAAAGTCAGTAAACCATCTTCTTATCATTGAAATCGAGAGTCCCCATAGTATTTATCAAGCTTTTCCTTTGCTTAACAATTAATAATGATAATATTATGTTTAATAATATCATAATTTTTCCGAGCAAGTCAACAGAAGAATACTCTCAAGTGGCAGAGGTGTATCCAACACAAATGCCCCTCTTGACAATAAAATCTTGATATCCAAATAATACTTCATTCACCTTTGTGTCCACAAACATAATTATTCACAAAGTTTTTATTCATAAGCTTACAAACAATACCATTATGCCCAACTGGATCCTGGAATTTGGTCCTTAAAATTTATCAGTGTATGAAGGTGAAGAGACTCTTCGTAAGAGCAAGATGCAAGGAAATCGACCTATAGATCCCTCTTTGTTCTGTATCAGTCCCCGCTTTCAGAATGGGGTACAATCAATACTTATTTCCAAGCTTTCAGAATATTTAAGTATGAATACAGAGAAAAAATTCAACAATTAACAAATATATATGAAAATAATTCATTCATTCAATTAAAAACTAGTTCTAATATCAATTAATAAAAACTGTAAGAAAATGAAAAACAAAAAATATGTCCAATTAAAATTTTTTGTTGAATCAATCAAGCAGATGATTGAATGAATTAAAAGTGTGTATAGAAACAATTATTATACTCAAATAATTTTTTTTATTTCATTTATTATATTTTAAAATTTAAACAACTGTGTTAATTTAGAAAAATTCTGTAATAACCTTTCTTTTGTAAAAATTATAAGCTTTTCTATGTATGTGAGTGTGGTATACGATCCACGACACTTGACTTCATATTAGATATTTTCTTTAGTGCCTCTCCTACCAATTACAAAGTCAAGCTTCCAACTTTCACTAGTTAATAAATAAGCAATCGAAACTCAGCCTTGACAATAAAGTTATCCTGTATAAAACCGTTTTAAAACTAATTTGGACATTTGGCATCCAATTGTGGGGAACGGCCAACAATACGAGTATTGATATTATACAGAGGACCCAATCAAAAATTCTTAGAACCATGACGGGTACACCATGGTACATAAGAGATCATCCATAAAGATTTAGATGTACCCCTTGTCAGGGACGAGTTCAGCAAATTTAAGGCAAAATATATAGCAAAATTGCAGTCATCCAAACCCACTTGCAAGACAACTAGCAGAAGCCCGAACACATCCAAGGCTTCTTAGAAATGATCTACCACCCCACTAATAGCAGGGTCAATTTATTTTATCTTCGCTCTCGATAGAAAGTAATTAGATTTAGCTTTAGATTTAAGATTAATATACTTATTGTAAGGCCTAGAAGGCAGATCCAATAAATTAATAAAACGTAAAAAAACAAGCCTATTCAAATTCCCAATTGAAAGTAGCCATCAAATGTGATCAGTGATGTAATGAATTCGTTCATAAACAAAGGAATTATGCTGCTTGTTCTTCGTAGTACAGTAATGGATCTATGTTTCATCACAGTTACAAAACTCATTCGGA
The DNA here is from genome assembly GCA_001735545.1 of Phormia regina. Lineage (NCBI taxonomy): Eukaryota > Metazoa > Arthropoda > Insecta > Diptera > Calliphoridae > Phormia > Phormia regina. The sequence goes on along the minus strand of MINK01174043.1, from coordinate 2,046 downwards.
TTGCGGTTAAACAACTCCAAACAATCGCTTGAAGCTATCACACGTTTATAGTCAATTGAAAGCAATCAGGCACCAATCAGCTGATCATTTAAAATCGAAATCACACAGCATATAGTGGATTTTTTAAACATTTTCGGGAGTACTTGTGCGTGCTCAACGAAAGTCAGTAAACCACCTTCTTATCATTGAAATCTATAGGGCAGAGTCCCCATAGTATTTATCAAGCTTATTAAAATTCCCAATTGAAAGTAGCCATCAAGTGTGATCAGTGATGTAATGAATTCGTTCATAAACAAAGGAATTATGGGCCAAGAACTAAAAAATCTGTATTTATAACCTACACCACCATAGGTGGTTGGGGTATATCTGTGCCAGGCTGATGTACTTGAAATTATCGATTTGGCATATTTGGTGTTTGAAGTTCATTGCCATTTATTTCTTTGAATTTTGAAGGTTTTTCAACTATTTTTAGCTATTTATTGATTCTTAATCAAAAAGTATACAAATCAATTAATTTTTCGTTTCTATTTTTAATGTTAAACTTTCAATTTCATTTTATATTTCATCCAGTTTAAACTCAATTCTATTTTCCAACAAACCCCTTTACCATATTTGTATAACAAATAATTTATAACTTATTGAAATATTACTTATGTACATACCATGTATAAACTTACAACTTTATTTTATTATATATTTCTTTTTTTTCTGAAATGTCTCATAAAATATTTATAACATTTGATTGATAGCTTTTCAATATGATCTATCATTTAAGTAATAATTTATTATATTACAATATCTCTCTCTACATGCAACCATTCTACTAGACTCATATTATTGTTCAACACAATTTCGACAAAAAAACCCAATACACAGTCTGAGTATCGCTCCCTGGCATCACCTTATAAGTGTTTTAGAAAATAAAATAACAATAAACGTTAAATTTTCTGTTGTGTCTATATTTGTTTTTTGAAGGCATGAGATATCGGGGTATGACATGAAGTAGTATATAAACATTTCACTTTTATTTTAAGTCTTTTTATGCAAACAAAACAATATGTTGTATTGATGTATGATCGATTATTCTTGTCGAATGTTTGTTAATAATTTATAAAAAGTTTTTTTTTTCTTTTTTTTTAAGGTGTAAAACCAGTAGGCGCCAGAATAAATATAAATTATGATTGTAATGAAGTTAAAATATTTTATTACAATATCTATCTATTTTATGATCTTTATAATATAAATAGAGTGTAATTTAGGTGTTATTGTTGTTATTAAATGAAAAATAAAGTAAATAAATGTATAAACGCATATTAGAGGGTCTTAGATTGTTTATCAATAAATGTAGAGTAAATATTTAAGGAGAAATTTGATTATTTAGTAACTTTATCGGATTTGTGTGGCATAAACTTAAACAAAATTATAATCAATTTTCTGTTTTGAACATTGAAACTTTTTGTAGTCGTAAACAGCTGTGACGTTAAAATATTTCTAAAATAATATTTGAGGATTTGCATTGGACATATTGTCTTTGTGGCTCATGAAATTTTCCATATTGTTTTTTTTTTATTCTGACAAATTTCTGTCTCATTGTAACTAGTAGAGTGGTAATGTGTGCACAAAACTTACACTTTGTGGGCAATAAAGTGATTCTGTATGTAAAAAGGACCACCTTGTAGTTGTGGAAGTGCCCATTTGTCTTTTTATAGACCAAGGGTTCTCACAAGATCTTTGTTTTTAACATTTCAGTGCTCTCACGAAGCTCTACCACTTTGAGAATAAAATAAAATGTTATGTAAAGAAAGAATACTAAAAATATTAAAAATCAACATTAAAATTCGATATAGGTGTAGCAGCGGTGTGTACAATGATTAGTTTGGAAAGGGCACCCAACAGCCCCTAAGGAGCGGAGTTAAGAGGGCTTAAAGTAGGTTACTTTTGAAATATAAAATTTGGAATTGTTTTTAGGTTTCTTATACGGTTTTAAATACCCAGCAAAAGCTTTGGTTGCCAAGTAATGAGTTAAGAAGCTAATATAATGGCTTT
>MINK01174042.1:0-17424 GCA_001735545.1 Phormia regina | reverse complement strand
ATGGGATTTATGTACGTTAAAGTGATTTTCGAAAGAGGCTTCATCCTCGTGCCAAAAGTCATCAAGATATCTTTAAAATTGCAGTCTGTAATTTGTTCACCATGCACAGTGGGGCCAAAAGCAAAATAAATAGTAATAAGCCTGGAATTTTTAAACCACTAAACCGAATTAGATGAAACTTGAAACATCGATAGAGGAGAAGTTATACTTTCAGAATATTGTTAGATGGAGTTTGTGGCTGCAGCATGGGCGCAGCTATAGTGGAATGAAGTTAACTAACTCGAGAGTGAAAATCATATCGAGTGTAATAACTATTACAAATATTGACCGATTTAAATTTAAATATTTTTACATTTTGAATTCTCCTAAGCAAGACAAGGAAAAAGCATGCATATTGTGTTAAATTATCTCTTATGGTTTAAAAGACATTCTCATTTTTGTGCTTGACTTTTTTCCGATTTTGCCCTATAATTTTTAAACTAAAATCACTATTTTTTAAAATATGCTGAAACTCTCTACAATTTTCTAAATTATGCTATTAATTTTTTTTTTTGTTATCTCATTTCGATAGCAAGAAAAATTTTGTCAAAGTCAAAATTTTGGAAACAAATCTCAAAAATTGCAATTTTTTTTGTCAAAAAAGGAACTTTTTAAAAAAAATTTTGTTCAAAAAGTTTAATATTTTTTGATATTTTCTGAAAGACGGACCCCAAGGAAATGTGTAAGTGTAATTTTGAAAAGTTCTGAACGTTCACTCTACATCCAGCAGTGGTCAAAAATTATCAATTTATTTATTTTTTTTATTTTTTGCAATTAAAAATATTGCGATAACTAAATTTTGTCAGAGTTGATATCATTATATTTGCGAGTAACACATTTCTTACACAGAAAAAACCTGATTTGTTGTATATAGCCGAATTATTGATAAATCGAATTCGGTTCGTTGCACGTATTATTCTTCCAAATCGATTGTAGCTGCTTGTTATATTTCGTTTGCGGTTAACGTTTAATTTGTAATAAACATAAAATAAATTAGTTCGTTTGATAACAAATAATTAGTACAAATAGTACACCACACAACTCATTTTGAAAAAAATGTCGGCGGGGATGGAGAGTAATATAAAATGTTATCGGCTAATTAAAAACTTTATTTCTTTTGATAATAATTTGAATTTAAAAATATGTATTTGACATTAGGGGATATTGAAATGGGAATTCCTAATCACTTTTTTAAATTAAAAAATTAAAGAATGCTAAGAAATAAATTGTCACAATATAATTAGGGAATAAATAAATTACCATATAATTTGACGCATGTGGAATGTTCATATTTATAACATTTTTTTGTCTTACAAAATATCAATGTCAAAAAATATCCAAACAGTGTATTATAGGAACATCTTTTAGTAATAACGTATTTTACCTAGCAATAATTTCATCAAAAACCTCTTGTAATTATTAATACACGGACATCGAAAAGTTGACCTTATAGTCTTTTGACGCGCACATTATATATTGAATTTTTTATGTATAAGGTTTTTTTCGGATTGCACACACTTATTTGAATATTTAACTAAGAGCTTCTGAATATATTTATTTTTTCTCGCTACCCCTAAGATTACAAAATATGTTTTACTTCAAAAACATTTTCTTAAATCATTTTCTGAAATTTTCAAAAGTTCCACAGGACTAAAATATTCCCATAATAACCTGCGTGAGGGAATGAAAAATTAGCTACCATAAATTTACCAAAGTTTATCAACTGGCAGGATTTGCGTGAATAGCGAGGGAAAGAGTATACAACAGTTAGTAGGGAAGGTGTACCGAACCGACCCCTCAAAGCGGGTTCTAAGGGGTTAGCAGTTACCATTGTTCATTATAAAATATATCTATATATTCATTGTTTTCGAGTTATTGGCATTTAAAACTTTAAATACCCAATTTTTATCCTTCTATTCTTTGACCTAGATTTTTCAAATATATTCCATTTATTTTCGACATTGTCTAAGGTTTTTCTTTACATATTTAAGAACAAATTATCTATTAAATAAAGGAAAAGTTTTGTACTCGATATCTTTAAATGCAAATAAGGATGATTTTTTTTTACGGGATTCTCTAAATTAATTATTTTTATACCCTACACCCACCAAAGGTGTGGCATATATTGTTAACGCAGAGAAAAAATTTCCTACACCCCACCTTAAGTATACCGTCGACTCCAAAATCCAGCTTTTTTGAGTCGAGTTTAAGCGATGTCCGTCCGTCCGCCCTGTTGATGGCTGGCTGGGTGTACTCCATGTAAGGCTTGGCGCCAAAGTTACAGAAGGTCGCAAATTTAAAAGATAAATTTGATGCAAACTTGGTACATATTGATTTTTTTTAGCAAACAAAAACCTATTGATTTGTGTCATGATCGGACCCCCATTATTTTCACCTCGCCCATACCAAATGTTTTCCCCGAATATAGATTAACACTCAAGCCATATCTTAAAATTTAAATATATTTAATGAATTTAACATAAATAAGTTATGTAAGCATAAATTCTATGTGCCCAAATTTCTCAGATCGGTCCATAGTTTACCATATGAACACCACTTTTCTAAAACCTACGCTACATAAATCCCATAAAAATGTTAATATTTTAATTTAAATATTCGACGCATATAACATTTATATTTAGTTATTAAGTGACCCTGCGAAATTCCATAATTGACCATTATGCTCCATTATAAGACCCAATTTCGGGGAACAGCCCTAAAATTATATAAATACATGTGAAATCTTGTATGACGTAGAATTCTGCCAATGATGTTTATTTTCCCTTAATAAAAAAGTCTTATAGTCATAATGTTTCTCTCGAATTGCGGTACACATAGGCAATGGTGATTAGGGTTATTCATATGGTCGGTCTCTGATCGACTATACCTTTCTTCTCCTCGTTTGTTATAAAATATGTATTTCTATTTTTACAAATTAAAGACTTTTGTAGAAATTTATATTTTTAAAACTTTCTACATATAATTTTATTAAAAATTTGTGTTAAGAATACTTTTTTAATACACCTTCGCGACCCCCCCAGTAAGTTTTGTCCCTACGGACCCTTATGTGTGGTTTCGCGGACCCCCCATTGAGAACCGTTGATGTAATATATTGTTATGAAGGTAAATCTGTCTTAAATATCAGCAACAACAAACTGTTTATTAAAGTCTAATAGGTATTCATTTGTAAAATGTTTAACATATTTATCGGTTTTTTTAAACCGTACTATTTCCGGACCGAAAAAAAACATGAGTCTGAATTGATTATGTTTTCTGAAAAACTTCATAGTCATTGCTTTTAGAGAGTTTAATAAACGTTTAACCGGCAAACAACTATAATATTATATTTTTATATTTATCGTATCAAATAAACTTCTAACACGTATTACATTTTATATTGGGATAAAAAAACCCGACGGCTTTATATAGTTTACTTATTGCAAAAAACATAGTTTATTCAATTGACTGCTCACATTTAACTGAACAACATTAAATCACTATGATTTCTTATGGTCTAGTTTAAATTAATTTTAATTTGCCGTTTTTATTAATAATTCACTTACTTTTAAAATTATTATTTTTTTTAATTTTAAATCCTCTGTTTACGTTTTATTAATTATAATAGTACCTTTTTTAATTCACTTTAAAATTTGTTTTATACTGTAATAAAATTTATGTTTAATTTAATTTCATTACATTAATTGTTGTTCACATTCAATTAATTAAATTCGAAAAGTAAGCTTGTGTTCGAATTGGTTTAAAATTATTATTTTCTACCGTTTTAATACCGTTGTTTTGATGACAGTTAAAAATCAATCGATATGATTGGCCAAAACAAATTCTTTTTTACCAACAATTTTAAAATTATGAAAAAACATAAAAAAAATAGAAGAATATTCAAAACAAACGTAGGAGAAATGCGGCGCAAACAAAGTACCGTGCGCTATAAAGGGCGCAACCAAGGCAGCAGGCACATTAAAAAAACAACCCGACATCTATTCATTCATATAAACAACCAGCCAGCCAGCAGCCAAAAGCATTGTAAAAGTTGATTAAAAGCAACCAAAAGCTAAAATTTCTGCCCAACCCACCACCAACATCATTCATTATCATCGTCAGCACAGCCTTAGCCATCACACGTGGGTGTTTGTTGTAGATGCAACACAGCCAAACAAATTAAAATAAAAACTTGGTAAAAAATGAAAGAAGAAATGTTGAAAAACAAAACCCCCAACATTGACATTTTAAGGATAAAAAAAAACACACACACAAATGTAGAAGATCTTTTCAACGATTCATTAGCAAACATCATAAGATACCATTGAGATGTTGCTTGTACAAGTTTATGATTTTTGGCGCGCAACATTTGCTTAGATACTTTGTTTTAGGTGTTTTGGAGCTAATATAATTCGATTAATTTAAGGGCTTAAGGAATTATGTAATAAGCAAGGAATATAAGATTTTATATTAATTAAGGAAAACACACACAATTAGCAATAAGGGAAATTCCAAAAAATTTCGCGGCCTCACTAGGATTTTTTACCATTTCGATTTTAAAAATTTAATACACATATCTAATCCTATATATTTGATTTAAAGGCCTATAAATCTGCGTCTATATAAGCTAACGCGTTCTATTTTAGGGACCTCTAAAATGGGGCAACTCAGGCATTTTTTCTAAAATTGAGCCAAACTTTGAATGTTTTATAACTTTTAAGTGCGTATTATAAATTTTTAGGTTTAACTTTTACAGTTAAAAAATATATTTGCGTTTGATCAAGTCAAAGGCAAGTTTGAAGTGAAGAAAGTGTAGCTGACGAATTACAAAACTACGATGTGAAACATTTAATTATAAAATTATTGGAACTTAACTACTAAATATCGGATTATAACGAACAGGATGATTCTGAGGTATGGAAAAAGCCCTATTTCATTGAAATTTATAAAATTGGATAATCTCTAAATATTTTCAAAATTAAAACCGAATATATATTATATTCATTTAAACGTGAAGCGTTTGGATTAAATTCATGAGTTCTAAACTCATAATTAACGAGAGAAGAAGGTATAATCGGTCAAGACCCAGCATATGATACCCTACACCAGTGCCTATGTGTACCAAAATTCAGGGGTAAGGACACAATTAGGCGTCCTTATACTTGTATTAAGTGGAAATAAAACATACTATTGCCAGAATATCTACGTTGATGATCTAAGATTCACATGTATTTTATGCACTTTTTGGTGATTCCCCAAATTGGGTCTTAGTATGCGGCAGCTATGGAATTATGACCCGATCTTGATGAAATTTAGCACAGATTTGTGCTTACTTATTTATTTTAAATTTCATTAAAATATTTCAATTTAAGGTATGTTTGAGTGTTAAAACTCTATTCCGGAAAAGAAACATTTGTAAGAGAAGCTATGTAAAATAATGGGCCAAAATCATATGCTACCAAGTTTCATTCAAATTGTTCTTTCTAAATTTGCGACCTGTACTTTTGCGCACAAGCTCTTTACGTGGACGCCAGGCCAAACCAACGGACGGACATTCGTTAAATCGACGTGAAAAAGTGGTGGTGTAGGTTATAAAAAGCTGATTTATAGCTGCTTTTTAAAAACTATACTAAATTTTTAATATAAAAACTAACATAACAATTTATATTCTAAAAAGAAGTTATTAAAGAGTTTTGTAATTTTTAGAAATACGTTTTAAAATACGTTAAAATTTCGATAGATAGGTGCGACTTCTGTTATTTTCGCAAGAGAAGTTTGCGGACTATAAAAATCAATTTTGCTTTAACGATTTTTAATTCAAAATCCTTTTCAATACGAATGTCAAAAAATACCAGGACTTTATTTCAAAAGGAGTTAAAATGTAACTCATGTCTTAAAAATTTTTAATCTTGAATCAAGCAGATTTAAAAGTTATTTTAGTTGAAATATTAGCGATGCTTTATCCACTAGTTAAAGATGGCATTGGGCTGCTCTTCCAACGCAATTGTCTTCCAATATACGTTTATATTGATGCTGGTCCATTACACCATTTATAAATACCATATTTTTCCCGAATTCCGATTCCCGGAAGAGCTCAAAAACAGTTCAATATTAAACTTAGCTGTGGGCGTGTTAGTATTGAACATGATTTTCGTATATTGAAGCAAAGATTTCGGCAGTTGTACTGTTGCAAGTTGAGGAGTGTGAAAAAGCTATGCCACTTTATAAGGGCATGTTGTGTTTTGCACAATATTTCTAACCAAGATGATTTTGAAATCGCTAAAATTGATATACCTTGTGGCAACACTAACTGTTGGCTGATCATCAGCTGTGAAGTGTCATCGAAAAAACTCTTGTAAAAAAGAAAAATAAAGAAGAAATTCAAATAAAAGTTTTAGTTTTTTGATAATATAAATTACATTGTTTTATTATAATTAGCCACAGGTTATTACATTAGCATTAAATTGCGTGAAATTGATTTTTTTCTTTAGATTTGTTGAATACCAAACTGCATTCAATTGCGTTTGAGTTTTTTTTAGATTTGTGGAACAACACAAATTGCATTAAATTGCATCCGACATTTGCTAAATGTGAATGGGCATTAAATTGCGTGTAATAATTGGATTGCCTGAGGAAAATTGAAATATTGGTATGTTACCGATTAAATTTTACCATTCGGTACCTTCGAATGGTAAAATGGCGGAAGTTATAAAACCTTTTCTTTGTGATGCCATAGAGAAGTCGCTTCTTCAACACGAATGGGAAAGATGGCTAAGATCATTTAGACTTTACTTGGCAGCGGAAGAAATCGTTGATGATGTCAAGAAGAAGAATAAACTTTTACACTTGCAGGAAGTAATATTCAATATTCCTGGGGCATTGGTAGAAAGTGACGGAAAGGACGGTATTAAAATTTATGATGTTCTAGTGGAGAAACTAAGTGAATAAAAGAAACACAACATTTGAGCGGCATTTATTCCGGAATATAACCCCTGTTGAGGGCGAGAATTTTAACAAAGGGACATTTGTCTAATTCTTTTGAATGTCCTGCCAAAAATGCAAAATGCAATAAGTGTTCTTTACAGGGACATTTTGCAATAAGATCCAGAACTAAGAAAAGGAAGTTTGATAATGACAACAATGTACCGTACAAAAAAAAGCGGCCTATAGCAAATGTTCGTTGTATTGCAGAAGAGGATAATTCCAATTCAGAAATTCGAGAATTCGGCTATTTTAAAATTGGGAATGATGAACAGATATTCCAATGATAATTGACTCCGGGTGCCGTTTTAACCTCATAAGCGAAAGCGATTGGAATTTATTAAAAATATCAGAAGCGGTAATGTGGAATATACGCTTACATTCTGAGAACAAATTTAAGGCATATGATGCTATGGATCCATTGAAAATTATGGTGGTTTTTGATGCTCCGATATTCGTTAGTAACAGAAAAGAAATAATATCTTCATTTTATGTTATTCAGAATGCAAACCAATCTCTCTTGGGAAGGGAAACAGCTCTTCGCCTAAATGTGCTCAAATTGGGATTGAATGTTAATCCAATTCAAGAAAATTAAAAACAACCCTTTCCGAAAATCCATGGAGTTAAGGTGTCATTATCTATAGACCCTTCCATAAATCCGGTCCAGCAATCAGTACGCCGTGTTCCTGTTGCGCTTGAGGAGAAGGTGTCTAATAAAATAGATGATGAATTACGACTGGATATTATAGAACCTGTTTTCAGTCCGAGTAAATAGATTTCTCCAATAGTTATTGCTTTTAAAGGAAATGATGACATTCGTATTTTTGTTGATATGAGGCGGGCAAATCGTGCCATTCTTCGTGAAAATTGCCCTTTGCCCACTTTTGAGTCATTTATGAGTAGATTGAAAACAGCAAAAATCTTTACTAGACTGGACCTTAAATCCGCATACCATCAGATAGAGTTGGATGAATCAAGTCGTGAAATCACAACCTTTGTGACACACAAAGGATTGTTTAGATACAAACGATTGATGTTTGGGGTGAACTCAGAAATTAAGGCTCTCGACATGCCGAAACGCTCTAAATTATATCGATGATATTATAGTGTTTGGAAGTTGCGATGAAGATCATGACGAGGCATTAAAGACTGTCATGGATATTTTAAGGAAGAACAATGTTACCCTAAATCAAGAAAAATGTGTATGGAAGACTAAAAAACTTATGTTCCTAGGACACGTGCTCTCGGCAGATGGGTTTACTGTGGATCCGGAGAAAGTAAAAAATCATTCAGCAGTTTCGAGCTCCAAAATCAAATGATGGGATACGCTGTTTTTTAGGCATAATAACATATATGCCTGATTTAGCATATATGACTAATCCACTCCGGATGCTGTTAACCAAAGATGCAAAATTTGTATGGTGCCAGATACAAAACGATGCCTTTAACAAATTGAAAATGATGTTATCCGAAATACCAAATCTTTCATATTTTGACCCAAAATTAAGGACTAGAGTCATAGCTGATGCAATCCCTGTAGCATTAGGAGCAGTTTTGCTACAATTCGATAAGGGGAGCCCAGAATCATCTCCTTTGCAAGTAAGAGATTATCTGCCGCTTAGAGAAGATATTCTCAAACCGAGAAGGAAAGTTTGGCCCTAGTTTGGTCAGTAGAAAGATTTTACTACTATCTTGCTGGGTTAGATTTTGAGCTCGTAACTGACCACAAACCTTTGGAAGCCATTTTTTAAACCGACTTCGAGACCTCCGGCTAGAATTGAAAGATGGTTACTTAGACTACAGGCTTTCAAATTTAAAGTAATATATCGTAGTTTCCTTACTAATAAGTAAGGAAAGCAACAAAGACGTGGATATTCAACAGGCGATTTCCTGCATGGTCTGGTGGCCATTGATTGATAGGGACGCCGAGAACTTTGTAAAATCGTGTCGTGATTGCCTCTTAGTTTCACAACCGTCGAAACCAACTCCAATGCAAAGACATCCATTTCCAAATGGACCTTGGCAAATAGTGGCAACTGATCTTCTAGGCCCACTGCCTAATGGGGAGTATGTTTTAGTACTCATTGATTACTATTCCAGATACCAAGAAGTCGTTTTCTTGAAACGTATTTCTTCTGATGCTATAATTAAGGCCATGAGGGAAATTTTCTCTAGGCTTGGGTTACCCAAAACAATAAGGACTGACAATGGCAGACAATATGTCAGCGATGAATTTAAATGCTTTTGAGCTGAAAATAGCATATCAATAATCAGAACACCTCCCTATTGGCCTCAGGCAAATGCCGAAGTAGAAAATATGAACAAATCCCTGGGAAAACGATTGAAAATTGCAGCAGCGAATAAGCTAGATTACAAGGAAGAAATTCAAAAATTTGTACCCCCATGGTACAACAGGTTCAGCACCGAGTGAACTAATGTTTAACAGACGTATTCGTGATAAGATTCCTAGCATTGAGGATATATCAGAAGAGGTGATTGATTCGTCAGCTAGAGATAATGATTTAATAAACAAACAAAAAGGAAAAGAAAAAGCTGACACGAAGAGAAGAGCGAAGGAATCTAATATTCAGATAGGTGACAAGGTTTTATTGAAAAATGTAATTTTCCCCAACAAACTCACTCCGAATTTTGATAAAACTATTTATGAAGTTGTTGAGAGAAATGAAACTGAAGTTAAAGTTGTGGGAGGAGGACGAACATATAAAAGAAATATAAGTATGGTGAAAATAATTCCAGAGGGCATGACACATCAGCAACGTCTATGCTCGGAACCATTACCAGCCGCCAAAAATCTACCATTACCTAATGATGACTTGATTTCATCTTCCAACAACAATCAACCACCATCAACCGTTGCCATCGGAAACGTTACCCAGACTGCGGAACTGCAGTGACGCTGATGCCTATGAACCTGAGTGTCCGTCGTTTTCAGGCCAAGGACCGTTAAAGCTAAAACTGAAAAAGGTTGAAGGGATGTGGCAACACTAACTGTTGGCTGATCATCAGCTGTGAAGTGTCATCGAAAAAATACTTGTAAAAAGGAAAAATAAAGAAGAAATTTAAATAAAAGTTTTAGTTTTTGGATAATATAAATTACATTGTTTTATTATAATTAGCCACAGGTTATTACATACCCGATACTGTGGGAGAATATCCAGATAATGAGAATGTTTTATGGGGAAATTCTGTTCCAACATTTTTTGTAAATTTAAATAATTTTCTTCCTATTTTAGCATGTTTTTTAGATTTTTGACAATCGGTCAAAAATATTTAAGTGATTAGAATTTGTAATGTAAATTGACATACAAAAAAATATTTGATATAATCTTAATATCTAAACGAAAGAGTTTTAAAGTTACACACTTCTCCATTAGATACATAACACTTACATTTCCAACTGAAAAAATTAATACATTGACCAATTTTGTAAAAATATATGTACTGTGCCAATAATTTTTCCGGGTTGTGAATATGCGATCATAGACATATCACTGATTTTCTGAGATTAAGTATATAAAAATGGATTATTTTACTTTCAGTACTTGTAGCACGAAATTTTATTCCAAATTCAATATATTTTATTCCAAATTTTATTTCCAAATTCAATATTACTGGTTCAGTATAAAAGCATTCAATAACAATGAAATCGCATATGGGCTGAAACAGCATAGATGACCCTCAAATTCATGCTGAAATTGAATCTTTATCAACCTCTAACAATGACGTGAACAAACAAGAGCGAATTTCTTTTGTTGAAACTCCATCCCTAGTAAATAATGATATATCTTTTGTTCGGCTACCACCTTGTGACACGGACACATTTTTTGGAGATTTTGTAACCTGGACAACATTTCGCGATCTTTTTACAGGGCTATACATAAAAAATTCGCGACTCAGTAAAATTGAGAAATTATTTCAACATTTCGCGATCTTTTTACAGCGCATTTTGATCTTCCGGCTATAACCGAGACTTAGGCCCATCTATTCAAGCCTTACAAAGAACTGTTAATAACTGTATTCAAGCATTAAATGGTTTAGGTATAGAAACAGGCACTTGGGACCCTTTTCTGGCATATTTGTGCTCAACTAAGCTTCCCCGGATTCTTGTAAAAGAATTTGAAAGTCATCTTCAAGAAATTACAAAAGTTCCAACTTGGGAACAATTTAATAATTTTTTGACACATAATTCCAAGATTTTAGAATCTTGGAATTACTAAAACTCAATATCAAAGGATATTATTTCGAAAATCTTTAGCGGATCCTATTGAGAATTACGAGCTCCTGACAGTTACGTTTGGAGTCAACGTTTCTGGCCATAAGAATTCTTCAACTAGCTGAAAACGTAAAATCAACTCATTTTACAACAAAATATGTATGTAGACGATGTCCTAGCAGGCGGTCACACTCTAAATGCTGGTTTTAAGCTGATAAAATGGACTTCAAATGATCTAAGAGTTATCCAGGATTTACAAAAAAACTCTTACTACCTCTTGATTGGTTAAAATTGCCCGAAAACGCTGGAACAAAAACCCTGGGAATAAAATGGAACATTTCTTCATACTCATTTACATTCACCGCCCAGATGTTGAATTAAAAGAAACATACACAAAAAGAGAAGTTTTATCTACAATTGCCAAATTCTTTGACCCTTGTGGATGGATAGCTCCAGTAACCGTAGATGCCAAATTAATTATGCAACATATTTGATTAGACAAAATAGAATGGGACGATATATTATAACCCTTGTTTGGCTTAAATGGCATAAATTTATAAATAAATAATCTTAAAATTCCGAGATGGATTCAATACAGGCCAAATACTACTGTGAAAATTCACGGTTTCCGTTAAGCCTCTGAAAAAGCGTATTCATATACTCTTTATATCCGAATATAATCAGGAAATTCTATATTTACCTTTCTTCTGGCTTCAAAGACGCGTGTTGCTCCCATTAATCAAATGTCACCACCCCGCCTAGAACTTTGTGGATCCGTATTATTAGCAAACTTGGCATATGGAATCACACCAAATCTTCAAACGCATATCAAAACATATTTTTGGACTGACTCAACGATTGTGCTAGCCTGGTTAAAGAAACCAACTTGCTCTTGGAACACTTTTGTTGGAAATCGTGTGTCAGAAATATTAGATAAAGTTTGAAATCAAAATTGGAAACATGTAGAATCCAAAGAAAACCCTGCAGGCATTGCTAGCCGAGGATGTTCTCAGCAAGAACTAGAAATCCATAACATATGGTGCTTTGGACCATTCTGGCTAAAATTACCCAAAGTTCTTTGCCGATACCTATAACGCCAAATGAAACAAATTTAGAAGTCAAAAGCTTAAAAACGTTTACAACTACAACGTACGAAGATCCCTTGAATCGCTTTTCAACGTTATCTCGTGCTTATTGAGTCATCGCATATATTTTTAGTTTTTTACAGAAATACAGATGCAAATATAACTCTTCTTCAAGTTCGCTCAACAAAAATTACATCAGAGGAATTAGAATTTGTTAAAAATCGTCCCTTTGTTTTGACCCAACAAAATCTCTTTCCAGACGAATATAAGCATTTGAAGCTGAAACAGAAAATCTCTTCAAGCAATAGCCTTTTAACTTTAAATCCCTTCATGGAACGATTGGGAATCATTCGAGCTCATGGGCGACTCGATCAATTACCAGCATTAACGTATAATTAACGCTACCCACTATTATTACCTCACAGCTCAAGACTCCAACGTTTATTAGTTGATTTTACCCATAAAATTACACTACATGAAAGCAATCAACTTATGATCACAATATTGGATATTTAGATTTAAACCTTTAGGTAAGAGCGTCATTTATATTTGAAAAATTTGCGTGTTATACAAAAAACACACACAAAATGAAATTATGGCTTCTTTACCACCCAAAAGAACAACCCTGTCTACACCATTTATTACGACCGGAATAGATTATGCAGGACCCTTTAACTCAGAAACTTCACCAGAAGAGCATATCTCATCACTAAAGGGTACGTTTGCATATTTGTATGCTTCGCCACTAAAGCTGTACATTTAGAAGCAGTAAGCGACTTGTCGACACAGTCGTTTTTAGCAGCCTTCTCCCACTTCATCGGAAGACGAGGATATCCCGCAACCATTTTTCCGATAATGGTAAAAATTTCGTCAGAGCTGCAGAAAAAGAAAAAAAGATTATCTAGAATTTATGAAAACTTATCAAAATCAATTAATTCAACATTTCAGTCAACAAAACATCGACTGGAAATTCATCCCCCAGGAGCTGTCTACAATTTTTTGTCGTATAGAATCGTGACATTTGATTAAAAAATAAATTGAAATCTAAATACAAAAAGTATATCCGTATTGTAAAAAAATTATTGTGACAGTTCAGATTTTGACAGTTTCAGATTGTCCTTAAAACCACAGACTTGTAAGAAGTGACGTTTACAAAGTCTACTTATCATATGCGGTTACCACCATAATTTGAAAGAGAAAGGAAAAAACATAATATCCATGTGACAACATGAAAAAATAACTATAAATTACCCTAAAAGACATATGATAACAAGAAGAAAAGTAAACAAATAAAAAAATCATCTACGAAAAAAAAGGAATATTATTTTTTATTACTTTTACTGGAAATTTATTATTTTTACTGGCAAACACAGTGAGCAACCACAAATGTTTTAGTTTCAGCATCACGTTATTAATGCAGACGGCCAGTAGCCGGATTAATTGGACTTGGTCACAGATCATACCTCAAGGAACCAACAGGGTGAAATCTTCTTGATTGCCGGCAAGTAGTCCAAATTGCCAAGAAACAAACAAAACAAAATGTACATTTAAATTAATTTGTAACATTTTTTAACTCATTTTAAGGGTGCATCCTTTTGATGATGACAGCAAAAAACTCAAAGTTGGTACGGGACACAGGCCGACTCCTGTGGAACCAATTGGACAGAATCCTTCCTAAATTGACGGTAAGTAGTCCAAATCGCCTAGAAATAAAAGAAATATATATTTAAATTAATTTTTAAATTCATTTTAAGGGTGCACCTTTTTGATTATAGCAGCAAAAAACTCCAAATTTGTACAGGACACAGGCCGACTCCTATGAAACCAATTGGACGGAATCCTTCTTAAATCAACTTCTTATGGGTGCACCTTTTTGATTATGGAAGCAAAAAAAATTGGTAAGGAACATGGAATGATAAATGGGGTAATCAGTTAATCTAATTGTCAATGGACTCACCCCTTCCAACGTGCTTCAAAATTTTTGTATTTAATATTTCAAATATTTTTTATAAAGCTTTCTTTTTCCATGTCAAAACACGTCCATCTGATTTATATAGGGAAAATGAAAACACCAAAAAATATTACTTATCCCAAAAGTTTATTCCTTGCTAATCTGCGGTTTTTTTCTGTAAACTCTGGCATTATACCCGGCAGAACTTAGCACTCGACGTACAGTACGGTGGTGAACAAATTCGGACGATGAAGTTATAGACTCTTTTTTAATTTACTTTTCCAGAACAGATATTACTGGCGGTCGTCCACTTCTTGTCTGATACTCACATGTTGGTTCGTTTTTAACGTTTTATAAGTCGAGCAATGGTGGTACGTGGACAGTTAACCAATGTGCATATTTTCCGATTTGCACAAAATTTTTAAATTAAGTACCGTTATTACATTTTAACAGATTAGGCTTAAAGTTACCATATTACACGAATTTAGACAGAAGTGTTGGTTATTATAAATATATTTTTTTTGCTATTTTCACTAAATTACTAATTTAATTTAGTGTTAATTCATATTTTGTGGATTATTTAATTGTTTAATGTAAGTTTGGTAGTTTAAAAATTCGGTATTCGATTTCTTGATAAGTGTTAAAATATAAATCTTGGATTAGTTAGTTTCTTGTCATAGTTTAATTGATTGTAATAAATTTATTCAATTATATTCTTATTGTTTGAGATTTTCCGAAAACGTTAACCTACTTATTTTTGAATAATATCTTGCTATTAAAACATAATCTTGAGAATTTATTTATTTATTTATTTATTTATTTATTTATTTATTTATTTATTTCTATATTTATTTTGCTAATAAAACGATTCTCAACCTCTCCCAGCGACTCGATTTCAGTCTCTGGGATTCTTTCAATATTTAATTCCAATAATTAAAGTATTAATTTTTCGAATTTTCCAATTTCCTATATATAAATTTCGATATATTAGTTCTTAAAATCTTAAATATTCCTCAAAGAGATCTTACCTTTCAATAAAAAAATATAAAATTCAATTTAAAAGTTTGAGAGAATTTCAATCAGAAAATAAATAGATTGATCGACAGCTTCAAAGAAGGATGAAGATGAAAAATAGAGTTAGTTAGTGCTTGACCAGCAGCATTAAATTAAGAGCAGAATATTATTCGACTTAATTAAGAAAAAGGTTTAAGGTAAGCAAGTGGTAGTCATTATTTACTTCAGAATCTTAAATAGGAATCTCTGGAGTTGTGTTGCAGAATAGAATCTTATTCAGTCTACCAAAAAGGCAGTCAGAGTGAGGAACCCTTATATGATTAGGACAGAATTTTATTCGGCCTGAGCAAATAAAGGTAGTGGATGACTTCGGCAAGCGACGTTCACGTTGATTTAGAATGTTATTCGTCTTAACGTGGACAATTTTATGTAGCGGTGACTAGATTTAACTGGGATAGAATTTTATTCAGCCCGATTAAATCCTGTCGGCAGCTGATCCTCGAGAGTGTATAGTCGACGGCGGAGAGTTCCACAAGCGGAGAAAACGCAACGTGATAGTGGTATACGGTCGGTATTAAGAGCGGTTTTATTTTAAGACGCATATCGGTATGTTGGAAATTAGAATAAGTCATATATAGTAAATAAAATGTTACGTCTTTTTGAAAAGAAATTTCTCTTGTGTTTTTGACTCTCTTAAAAATAAATTATTTGTAAAAAATCCTGGAAGCCGTGAGCTTCACATCAGCGTATATTGAAAACACGTCGTTACATTAAAAACACATATTTAAGTTCACAAATATTTTTTTATAATAAAATTATTTGAAAAAATAAAATAAATATTAAAATTTCTAATATTACTATTTAAAATATTTTCACTTTATTTAAAGTATATTTCAAAATACAAGCCTTACAAATTTTGAATAGCTTGTAGATTACTATTTTTAAATAATACTCCCCAACTCTAAAAAAAATAATTTTGCAAGGATTTTTTCGATGTTGATGTCAGTGGGCGTTTTTCACTGCCGACAGAATCAGTGGCAGTTTTCGATTTTTTGATGCTGAATTATTCATGGGTGCATTTACACTTAAGTTATTTGCTGTCTTGTTGGTGACTTCAGTTTTCTTCGCTGTTTTGTTTGTGTCGTCTGGTTCCGGTTCAAAAAGGTTCCTCGTGTCGCCATACAGCGCGTGAACGCTGAAATGTCGATCGATGACTTTATGGGAGATCTATACGTGATGAACTTGAAGGAAACGTTGTCTCAGTCCTTTGCTAAAAACGTGCGTCTAGTGGGCAGTCCGTGGAAGAGCCTGAATGATCATGTTAATGTTGTGCTGGAATGTACTGGCAGGGTAACGGAAAAACTGTGTGGAGTGAGTTTTTATATAAAATGGTTCCGCTTTGCCGCTTATCTGCAGGATGCGATTCCGGAATGCCATAGATGTCTAAGTTTCGTGTGCATGAGTGTCGTCTGAGACAAGGTATCTGTCTACATTGTGGTAATATAGGTCATATCGCAGCTAAATGTCCGAATTCAGTACGATGCAGCATTCCAGACATTAAGATGGCTCTGAACGTGCTGCATTTTAATTGTTAACGAGCATACGCAATGGTTAGCGATCTTGACAATGTGCGCTTTGGATGTGGCTTTTCCCTTGGTGCAGGAGCCATATACGACGGATGGCTGCATTTACGGTCTTTGGTTAAACATTAGGTTTTGGAAGGTTTAAATTTTTCAAGTTGAACTTGGACCATATACCTACAGGGGGCGAGTCCACAGGGTCCCAAAGTTGGACACCTCGGGTATAAATTGTTTTTAAAACGATCCAGATTCCTTATATCTGAACCGATTTTAAAGATTTATATAGGAGGATTCTATTAGTTAAGATTTACAAAAAATATTGTCTTATGCATATATTATCTCTTTTGGTTCAAGAGATATGAAGCTTCAAAGATTACAATTTTAACTTTAAACATGTCTTGTTGAAGTTTTTTGCTACAGTAAGTCCAACTTTTATCCGATTTTTTTATTATTTATTTATTTGTTTTATTTCATTAACAACAAATAGAACAAGCGCGAATGTTATATTCGGCTCGGCCGAATCTATTATACCCACCATCAAGT